>JXSR01S073294.1:72356-85832 GCA_000969725.1 Ophiothrix spiculata
CAGTGATTTTGTGTTAACGAGGTTCCACTCAACATGGATTAAAAGAAGGTATATAAATGTTGAATACAAACTTGGCTTTTGGAAATATTAATTCTAGAAATTTTAAACATTTGTTCATTTAAAAAAATAATTACTGCTCATGAGTGCACTGGTGCTGCAAAATATCAACCTCGAGTAACTGGAGATCATGTGCATACTATTGTCTCTAAAGGGAAAACATATGTTCTATGTAAAAAGAACTAGTTGTGGATATGTAGCCGCTGTGTACAAATTTGTTTGTTTATGTCCTAAATATATTTGAAATTATAGTTTTGAGGCAACAAATTGGTTGATGTAAAGACCAGCATTCCTGTTATATCTCTCAAAGTTGTTTTTCCTTTCAAATCGGGGTACGCAGCATGAGCCTAAACAATCAAAATCAACAAATCACGGTCTGCAAATATGTGCGTAAATAAGTGCATCAGTACGCAGAAGGCCTAACAACAAGCGTCGGAAAGAAAACCCCGCGAACAAAGAAAAACAACTCTGAGATAAACTACAAGCTCGATTAACTATGCAGACACGCCAGACACCATCATAAGCCTTGCCCTAACCCATCACTATACAAAACATTTAGTCTAACAAGCGAAAATTATGTTAAATGCTTGGGAGTTCAGTTTACCAAATTGTTTAGGACAGAGAATATTGCATGCCACAATGAGAGAGAAAAACACAGGCCCATATCTGATTGGAATATTATTCACATGACACTGAACTTATTTCTTTTCTATTAATTTGGAGTTTCAGTTTGAAACACACTAAACTTATTAAAGGGACTAGCCTAGATTCCACCTAGAATTAAATATTTATGGAAATGCTCTAAACAAAGCTTAAAAGTATAGTAAAATCCAAAAAAGTGCAAAAAATTAAACACAAATGGCTCAAATTGAGAGAGAATTAATTTGCAATATATCATTCTTTGATGGTGGTGTGTTTCCTAAATCCTAACTTTTGTACCTCAGATGGATTTACCAGATAAAAGATCAAACAAAGCTCCTGTAGATAATTTAAAACATATCAAAAGGGAAACAATTTCATCAAAAATAATTTGTTTGGTAATCACAAGTGTAGAAACAAGATTTTTATCAGTTTTTCAAACTAGAAAGACTGTTTTCACACCACTTTTTGTCTCCGGCGACAAAAATTAAAGTAGGTAAAGAATTGCTATTTTCTCCAATGTTCCTCAAAATCATGGAAAACCACTTGTAGGTTTTATTATAATAAACATGTTCTATCGATTCAAGTAAATAAAATATGCAGGTAAAAAATTAGTGGGAAGAATCTAGGACAGTCCCTTTAATATTATAACAAAGGTCTTATATAATTGTATTTCCAACTGATTCTAAAAAGGCTGCGATACACTGAAACCAACTTGACTGAAACATGCCTGAAGTCACCCCAGTTTGAAACAACCCTACTTATAGAGAACCCTGGGTACAAAATTGATTACTGACATATATGGTCATCCCGTAATGAGAACCACTCTACTCGATTAGCTATTCAGATTGAGAATGCAACAGGTCAATTATGCTTGTCCAAAGACATCCGGAACTTACACAGGGGTCACTTTCGACAAACTTTCATTAAAAGAAAGCCACAAAATAAAACATACGGCAACCCTATGACAGTATGTCGTCTTTATCGTTACTTGTCAATCCCCATATAACCAGCAGAATTTCTCTGTTCATAATGAAGATATTAGTATTTATAGTTCTAAATTGTCCAAAGCCACCCCAGTTTACTATTATTATTAAAAACTTAATCCAACAAATTTATTACATATCAGGATTCAAATCAACTTCTAAAATTGTTATCCGAATAGAAAATAGTGCATGTCAGGAATTTTGTGTCGTCAGGTTATTTATATCTTGTTGCCAGTGTGTCTCACAAACAATAAGTCGTATTCTTAATCTACTTAAATGATGAACACATATCATTATCTGTGGATCGTCATATCGAAAGGTACCTTAATACCGGCATAGTCCATTACGAGATACGGGCCATTGAAGCTAAGTTTAGTAAAAATCATGTCCAAGGTCGAATTTCTAATTTCATCAGAAAGGTTATCATTGAAGTGTATTCTATCATATTAATCAGGTTCCAACATCCAAAACATAAGAAAATGTATTAAAAACCAAGCTAAAAATCCTCTCTTTATTCAAGATTTACAAAGTACAAAAACTTTAAACTAGATTTTCTCAGAACTATAGTTTTCCGAATCAGCCCGATGCCTTTTACCAATTTGGGTGTAACTTCGCAACCGAACATCCAATAACCAAAATCAAGGTGTCATTTTAAAGCTTAAAATCTCAGCTTTCAGATGATACCAAAAAATCAATTTTGATTTTGCCGACCTTAAGGTACCTTTCGATATGATGGGTCACATCTGTTACAGATCAAATGACTACTGGCTCGTCAAGGCAAATCCACTTTGGCCAACATTTCATCACTGTTCTGACACCCATGTACCGGCACAAGAGGTATTTTTGACAATATGAGTTATAAGCTTTGTTTCTGAATCTATAAAACATGCCCTTTTTCCTCCAACAATCAAAAAAGACAATGCACGTAATCAATTGACATAGGCCCCTATATCCCACTATTTTATATTTGTGAAAATATTACTTATTGAAAATTATGAGCCATCTCCTTTGTAATGCCTTTGTTTTAAAAGTCATGTGTCGCTATGTCTGAACACAAACTATCCATTTGGTATGGCACATAAGTCCTTATGTATTTCCTTATGTATTTAGATTGTTATCCCTTTGTTTAGTATAGTGCCGGTATGTCTGAACACAAACTACTGATTTTACATTGGCATATGTCAAATACATAACGTAATATAACGTTATGTATTTCCTTATGATATGTGTGGCATGTAACGAAAAACTCTGTTGTGATGTTCAGACATACCAGCACATAAATTTACTGTCAATTTATTAAAATAATGAATGCAATGATCTTGGAAAAGATGTGTAAATAATCTTGAAAAATGGTTATTCACATGAATACTGAAAGACATGACAAGCACATGCTGAAATTTTACATATGTAGCAAACACTGATTTCCTCAAAGCAGCATTTTGACTCTTGTGCTGTAATATGTCAGAACAGTGACGATTTGCCTTGTTATGTGATATAAGCTTGTACAGTGGAACCTCGTAAACATAAAATCTGTTAGCACAAATTCAATTGGATCGAACAAAATTTTGATAACACAAACTAAAATCTTTGGCCCATTGATTTTGTGTTCAAGGGGTTCCACTGTACTGAAAATCACAGGTCAAGAGAGTGAGATGCCATGATGGGATAGGTACAAAGTCTCATTTTGAGAATGTCTGCCACTGATTTCCTTGGATCAAAGCTATAAAATTAAGTTCCAATCAAAATGCACTGATATGGGATAGCATAGCCTACACCTACAATCACTTTGACTGAAACATTCTTGACAAAAATAGCAATTCTAATTTGGTCTTATCATGTGATATGCAAATCAGACTACCCCTTTGATAGCTCAAAACACATCCAAACCATGCAGAGCTTCGTCTGGTTTGGTAAACCAAAACAGCCATCTTGAAGAATGTAAAATATCTCAGCAATGAATTACCCAACTGAAACTAAGCATTGCACTGTGTCATAAAATTTACAACACCCTAACAGTAAAACATGTCCACACCTGAAGTAGTTTTACATAGAACATGTTTGTAAACAATTTCAACGATAACCAAGTTAAATAATGTAGTATTGATTTGACTAGCATGTACATGCACTGTGTACAGGTCAACCGAGGTTATACTGTAGCTAGCACTGGCAGATACAAGTTGCACTCACTAAAACACTGAGCTAGGCAGCAGCTGTCAATACATATGTACCTGGGCTAGGCAGCCATCTTGGATTGTTGATTGCAATATGCCATGACGTACGCTGCTGTAGTAGTTCAGTGACAAAGAAAACAGGATTCGCTAAAGAATAGGGGAATGAACAAATTAATTAATCATTAGCACTGAAATGTTATCATAAGATTCCAAATAACCATTCAAATAAATGTTGAACATGGTAGACCAGAAAGTATGACGCTGTCCATATAATTACTGGACTTAATTCAATGGGGAAAATTTCCCGTTACATATAATCTCATAAGAATTACCTAATATCCTACAAATTTTATAACATTTCAAGGTTATTTTGACTCAAGTGTTTTCTAAATTTTCCAGGTAAACATGGGGCTTTCCCTTTCAAGTACCGGTATCAATCTTTTCAAACGTGATTCAGATTATAAAAGGAGTTCATCATCCTATGTATTTTACATTTTGGTTCTCTCTCAATCACTTGCAATCTACAAAAATGAATAAAATAAAGGATTATTTGCCCTAGATCAACAAGGTATCCAAGACTAGGCATTTAGTGTTGAAGCCATGAGTTCATTTCCCCTAAATCAAAATGGTTGAAATTTGCAGTTTGTCACCCCACACATATTTCCATTCCAATGCATGAAGTATTTTCATCCAGATCAAAGCCCTGTTATACAGAGCCGTGCTGACATTTTCATGTAGAACACTCAATATACAAACCACTCATTTTGAAGGGTAAATTTTCACCTTGGGCATTCACTGCATTTAATACTACTGAATGAAAGACAAAAATGCAAAATATTAGAAATTGTACAAAATTGAGAATGTATGTCAAGGTATGAATAAATATTGTAATGCAGATGAAATTTTCCTAGCAATTTTCTTCCAAGAGTTGAATACCGGTATAAACACATTTTTTTTTTCATAATACATTTCTCAGATGTGGACAAATTATTGATAAAGTCTTAAAACATAAAAATGCTTTTAACAGAAAAAATCTGATATAACTTTTACAAATCTGAAAAGCTCAACGCCCTGGTTTAGATTCCTATTTCTGAATTAAAAGTGCTTCAAACCATGTTGCTTTGTTCGTGGATTTATTAATTCTTGAGCATGCTAACATTACGCAGTTTTAAAAGCTCTGATTGGAACGTACACTTCAAAGGTAGCGACGGTCTACGTCTATGCTCATCATTTTTTAGTAAACATTCAAGAATTAAATCTGTGCATGCTCTTCAGTATGTAAGCTTAAGTTACATTACTTAAAATGAACTGAGATTATGCACTGTTGATATGCACTAAGAAACATGTATGCTACTACAATTCTTCAATTCATGATGATGACTGCTAGAAGTTAAAAGCTATATCAGCAGTATGTGGATTTTGAAGTCTTAAATGGCCGAAACGGGGTTGGGAACAATCAGGGGTAGAATACCCTACACTTTACAATACTGACTGCGATTATGTGTACAGATATGCCTCTTCTGTACATGAGACCAACAGCTTTATGTCCCCTCTGAAGGACGGCGATCTCGCAGCGATCTCTCATGAAATATTTACACAACTCTAAATACTTCATGTAAGGGGTGGAGAAGATCGATCGAATATCTGACCCCATGTTACCATCAAGTGAGACAATAACCGAAAATATCTGAACTCATATTAGCTTTCAAGCAAAACATTTTGATCAGTTCATGACTGTCTGATTTTTCATAAATTTGTAATCTTACATATTTAATGGTAAAGTTTGTATTACTGGTGCTCATTTTCACTGTATGCAGTTCAGTCGATGAAATAAAGCATGTTTACAGTCACATACGGTTTGCTAAAATGTTTTTATATTTTATAGAGTCAATATACATTGATGACTATATGACTATAAGATCAAAATAAATGACTATATAGAACAGTCTGTTTTCACACATTCCCACAACTCAATATCCATCATTTCAGAGGGATCATCATCCACTTGGTAAAATCCACATTGGGGAGAATGTCAGCAAAATTGTTTGAACAAATTCAGTCCGAAATGTAATACAATGCAGATGTACATGTACTCCATGCCCGACAGAAATAGATTTGAAATTTGTACTAATTGTGCACCAATTTGGGTTGCACCGTAAAGCAAATGAATCAATAATAGCAGACATTTGCCGGAATGTGAAAATACGGATTGGTCTATTATACAGTTCTAGCAATTTCCTTTCATCACCCACGGCTATCTATTTCCCACCAGAATATTTTTTAATGTTTATCCCCTATAATGGAATAACACACAAAGGAAAGGTATTAAGAGCTTGATCATTTGGTGGATAAGAATAAATATTTTTAACATTTATTTGAGCTATACTAAGTAGGGAAAAATCCTAAATAACTAATGACAATACTAATACATTTAAGTGGCACAAAATTGAATCTTTATTGTTATAAATAGGCTGATCATGTTGTTTTTCTATAGGTTATTTTGCACACATATTTCTCCTGAAGCATCATCATACAGACTCTACACAAACCAAACATCAGAACCTATACAAAATCTAAGAGATTGACCTTTAGTCACATGAGAATGCACTTTGAAATTTTCAGACGAGCATTAAATGGCTCTCATGAAGCTGTTTAGGTGAGCATTTAAGGAGAGCACAACAAAGGCTCAAAGCAATAAAGATAGCAAGCCTCACGTTAGAGGAACTCCAAATTGCTCACCTAGAGCAATCGACAACAATTAAGAAGAGCAACACTCTACAGGCTCATTCAACATAAAATGAAACTTTTTTACTTCAAGCGAAAACTCAGCTTTTTTATTCGACCACATGAACAGGTATTTCAGTCATACGTTTGTTACTTGGTATGTGAGAAGTATTTCCCAAACTGAAATTTTAAAGTTTTTCTATCCTATCTTGAATGAGCACACGTTTTAATTCACAAACGTTACCAAAATGTTACTCAACGTAACCCAACCAGTGAGCACCATTTTCAACAACAAACTTGTGGATATAATGATTATGCTAGGTTCTGTGGCGATTTAAAAGTGAATTTTTTCAATTATTCGGTCACAAATGTTACTTTAGAGTTGCCCTATAGCACTTTCAAAAGCAGTCCCTGGTCACCTACCTTAAAGGCCTTAACTTTCAAGGTAATGACGTTCCGCGTCTACGCTCATGAACAGTCCACGTTCAAATATTACTACCAGAAACAATAGCTTTACATTTTATTCCAGGGTTTTAATAACTTTTAATAAACAGTTCAGACTTACAAACAAGAAGGAATAACATAAAGTTTAAAAAAATGGAAGGAATACTGAGGCAACATCGCTTTAATGTTGTCAAACTACAATGCCTAGAAACCGTTATCGATAAAGCATGCTCCAATTGTAAATGTCAACGACATTGTGACTTTTTACTACTTAAAGGTACTAGAATATCAAGATGATCATAACTGTAAAGTGAATAAAATTAACTATGGAATTTTTTTTACAAATTTCAATTAGTCAACAATTTTGTTGGGATTTAATTTCAATAATTTTACATTAGTCTCAATAGAAAATAAAAATTCAACAAGAGGGGATTACTTTAGCGAACTTGCAGTTTACTAAACTTAGCGACACTAATTCATTAGCGATAATTTCTCACTGAATAGTATTTCAATGAAAAAAATACATTTTATTGTCAGTTTCGTACATACGATTTGCTGCCTGGCATATTTGAAGTTTTTCTTATAAAATTTTTAGTTTTTATTTCCATCATCATTAATTTAACGATTATCAGAAGTCACAATTTTAGATAATTTGATGCAAAATACCCGTGTTATTTCACCCAGATTTAAAGTTTAAGTACACAATCAATGCCATACTGTCGTCATGTCAGTGAAATTATTTTTGTGTAATTGTCAACAAAAATGGTAAATGAGATTACAACAATAGACAAGACATTAAAATGAAACTTTGATAAAATGTTCATGCCTGAGAAGAATCAATTTCAATTCAACATTAGTACATATCAATTAATTTTGTATCAAGACATACTTATCTCCAGGGTTGCGATCACAATTTTTGCACCATTTTCAGAGAACTGCCCGCGCGAATAGATACAGTCATGATTACAACTTAATATTACAAAAATAATGCTCCAATGGATTTGTTGCTTTGCTCATAAATCCAATGCTGAAATGGTGGGAAAATCACAACCGTGTCCCCCCCCCCCCCCTGCTTATCTCTAACTTCAAGTCACTTCATAACTTCAAGTCACTTCATAATTATTCATTTGTACACCCATGCATCGTGATTCATACAATACAAACTACCAGATACTTTTAGACATGTAACAACCATCCTCCACTACTAATATCTCTAACTTCAAGTCACTTCATAACTTCAAGTCACTTCATAATTATTCATTTGTACACCCATGGAACCACAACATCGTGATTCATACAATACAAACTACCAGATACTTTTAGACATGTAACAACCATCCTCCACTACTAATATCTCTAACTTCAAGTCACTTCATAATTATTCATTTGTACACCCTTGGAACCATAATATCCAATTCATACAATACAAACTATCAGATATTTACAACTATTTACCATGTCAAGGTTATTTTGCTGAGCTTGGCATATGACCTAGCTGGGCTTTCTGTACGCTCTTCATCTTTGCATTTGGTATATTGTAATTTATTGTCTTTTGCTATAGTTGTTTCAAATAATTTTCGGACACGAAAATTTAGAGCCTTGCATACACAATTGCTTGCGCATTTTACGCGAGTACGCAACGCTTTTCAGGCACGCGCGATGTCGCGGCACTGTGGATTACTGATTGGAAACGGTGTTGCGTACTTCCCGGTGTCCCGTTATTGTCACAACTTGTGTATACGCGATGGCTGCGTTCAGAAATCATGTTCATGTCCGAAATTTATTTGAAACAATAATAATAAGAGTGATTAAACAACTACAGCATGGGCACATGTTCATGGAAGTTGCAGAATTCTGCACCTCTATGACTGATGTGCTCACTGCCTGACGTTTTCATACATAATTTTGCTCATAGATTCCAAATGGCTCATAGAATACATTTTCTTCACAATTTATTGATTCATAAGATACATAGATTTTCTTCTGGGATCATAATGCATAAACCTGGTGCGTTTAGTACAATGGAAACACGGTAACACTAAAACGCATAACCCGTAAAACCGCATAACTCGAAAGGAACTTAAAACCCTGACTTTTCCCTATTGTTTTATCATGTATTTTTCAGAGATGCCAGTCAGTGTTACCAAAATTTCCTGAAATGCTTGTAAATTTCCTGAAAGTAGGTATATTCCTATTCTTTTATACAGGATAAACTAAGCAAAATTTCCTGAAATCAGGAAATTTCCTGAAAACTGACATCTCTGATTTTTCATGTTTAGCACTAAAGAAATAGTACGAAATCCGCTTAAGCCGAAAGCAAGTGACCATCCCTATAATGCGTTCTCAAAAGATAACACGAAAACTCTGCACAAAAGTACAATCGCCGTTATCTTGTGAATTCAAGTTTTAAAAACATGGTAATTTTAAAAACATCGCAAAAACACCCCTACATACAAAATCGGCGAGCCAGACCAATATGGCTGATTACTATGTTTCGTGGCGTTGGACAGCTTAATTTAAGTTAGAAATATTGAATTAAATCATGCGGCAAAATTTGATGTTTAAAGTTAGCGATTAGTCATTTTTAAATACAATATTTCATTGATTTATGTCTTTCCATGATATTTTTCTGACTTTTAAGTAAGATTACAGATGCCGCATACTATAAACCAGTGCAGTATTGATCAGTACCAGTATATATACAATGCATATGATTTTTATTGGCGGTGATCGGTTATGGGTAAATACTCAAAATTTGCTTAACACGAAAGCACACTCTTGGCCCTGACAATTTTGTGTTAAAGAGTTTCTACTGTATTATTTTTATTGTATTTTTTACACGTAAAAAATTTGCGAGGTGCGCAATAAATCGGCCAGTAGGTGACTTCAGGCGCACGTAGGTGCGCTATCGCACTCGCGCTCCTCAAAATCAATCAACAGTGGTCGTGAACCCCAGCGGATTTGGAATAATATAATTATGTTTATTACTATAAGAACACTTTTGTTTTTTTTGAGGAAAGGTAAAAATATGATTTTTGTAATATTTTCTTCAATACGTGACCTTATAGAAATACACGTAAAATGCATCCTAAATTTGCATTTTAGAAATCCCTCGTCCCTAAATCTACTAGCTTCAGTTAATCGTGTCCTGTGCCGCCTGGATACACATCTTGAATCCAAAATTGTACATGTACCAAGGAAGTTATAGGGGGGAACCGTCTTTCTCCGCCATCTTGTGTCGCTCATGGAGCAGAGTTATTGTACCGCCGGATATATTCGGGATTTGACCCGATATCCAGGCAGATCGCGTAAATCTATATACAGCGTGTGCAGTTTGTTTCACGCGCAAACCGTGTCTGCGTTTCATGTAGCGTGCATTGCGACTTGCTCTGATTAAAGTACGCCAATTTTCCCGCTAATCCGTTGCGAAGACTCTCGAAGTGTTGCACGCGGAGCCGTAAAATGCCGGAGGTACAATAACTCACCCTCCATGAGCGACAATCCAAGATGGCTGCCGTCCCATAGGATTTACACGGCGATAAAATCAAAATGGCGAAGAGTACCGGTTCCCCTTTATAACTTCCTTGACATGTACACTATCAATGGACATGCATTACCGTATTCATTCCAATAACGGCCCTGGGCCCTTACCTAAGTCATTTGGCATGGGCGGCTATTTTTGAAACTGATAGGATAAATTCTAAGTATACACAACCATTTTAAAAGCAAGAAATTGCCCTTAATACCACAAAACATCAACAAAATGAACATAAAAATATATTTTGTTGGAGTTTATCACCTCAAGTGCATGGTAAGAACTCTCTGAGTGCAACTTATTGGTACCAAGTTTCACCCAAGAAACTTGGGTGGGCGGTTATTGGAATGAATACGGTACATACTCAAGTTCCATGCATCCCTAATGTACATTCACTATTCATCTGATTCAACATGGTGTTACAGCCCAAGATGCATGACATGTATGTTAATGGATATCAACTTGAATTAACTTAAATATTGCAGCCAATTTAAATCAAAATGTAATTTGTACAAATCTTTAATATAAGCAATCAGGGTTTAGCGCGATTTACAACAGCAAAAAGGACTACGTCGTGTGCCGCAACGACAGCTAAAAATCTGAAACCACCTTTAGTCTTGATGTCGTTTAGTATCGATACTATTATTTTTCGATCGACATGTTGAAAGTTTCGAAAATATTGTGACAATTGATACTTCCGACGATCGATAACAGCACTACACATACCCGTCATTTTTTTAATTCAAGCCCACCAGCCCCATCCCACCCCTTCAGATTCCAGCTTAACATTCAATTTTTAAACTTCATACTTAGAATCAATGAGTTTAATCATCAACTATAATTTATTGTAAATCACATCGGAATGGGGTAAAATCAAATCTGAACTAATAATGTATAGTTTTCTTGTGAACACTACAGATTTTTCTCAAATTTCAAAAAAAGTCTGGCAAAAGCTTGATTTAAATACTACATTATTATATGAAAGTTCATCTGTGTTGGTATAACATGATGGAAGATTTAAACCTTTTTCACAACACAAAAGTTGAAAAACATATCTCGGAATTTTCAAACGAGATCCTTTGTTTTTCATCAGCGAGATGAGACCGACTCAGATCGTGACCTTTCGGTACTTGACCTGACTGATCTGAGTCAGTCTCATCTCGCTGATGAAAAACGAAGGATCTCGTTTGAAAATTCCGGGGTATGTTTTTCAACTTTTGTGTTGTGAAAAAGGTTTAAATCTTCCATCATTACATTATTATATATTTAAATACTACGTTATTATTTAAATATAATTAGTTTCTGAAATACGATCACAAACGAAAGTGAAGTTCTTTTATGAGTCATTCTGAATAGCAAGAAATCTCAGCTTTATTTATTTCAAGTTTGATTAATTAATGTTGGATATACAGGGTGGACCAATAAAAGCGTTATTGAAGTTCAATGTCACGTAACTTAAAATTGGAAAATAATTCGAGAAAAATATTTAAATATCCATAAACATTGGTATCTTGTCCATGTATGGTAAAAATTTCATGTCAAACAAAGCGTGCATTGCGAAGTTACTGCCATTTGCGCAAAAAGAGTCAAAATCATGTTTGTCCATGGGGCAAGTTTACATGGGTGCACACAATGAGCGTTGGTTATAATATCTGTCTTAATTAGCTGATTGGTGTTGCATTACTGATTAGATTAAAGGATGTGATGAAAGAACTTGCATCGAGAACTCATCTTAGCATGAGTTCTGCATTTACAGTAGCAATGTTTACTGCAGATCTCTCTGTTCAAGCTTGATCCCGCTATTTTCATTATCCCTGTTCAAAACAGTCCCAAAGGAGTGAAACGTTGTTCAAACTCTGTAAATAGTCTTTGCAGATACGTGCATTAGAAAAGTCATTCCGAATACACGTGTACCATCCACACAGACTATTTAAAGAGATATCTCAGCTGGCAGCGTAGCTACCAGTTCTAAAAAAAAGTTCAGCGATAAATGTTCTCTGGTGACTTGTGAACTTTCTCCTCTTACTGCCTTACAAACTAACGATATAAATGAAAACAACCAAATACATGTACTGCGCATGCCTTTGCCGATTTGAACTTCAC
The DNA here is from genome assembly GCA_000969725.1 of Ophiothrix spiculata. NCBI lineage: Eukaryota > Metazoa > Echinodermata > Ophiuroidea > Amphilepidida > Ophiotrichidae > Ophiothrix > Ophiothrix spiculata. The sequence continues at coordinate 85,016 of JXSR01S073294.1, forward strand.
GCCCAAAGGTTTCTTTAAATTATTATGGAAGTACAACACACTTGTGTTATTGTGATGCATGCATGCATGTAAAAATACTCTCAGTCAATGATATTCACATTTAATACAATGGTGATAAGCATCAAAGTCATAAAGAAATAAAAAACCTGCTGATTGTAGACCTAATTATGATTCTAGTGAACATTAAAGTATTCCCGGCCGTGGACAAAGTGGGATTCTGCTTTTTTGTGCAAATGTCAATTACTTTGCAATGCAAGCTTTGTTTGACATTAATTTTCACCATACAAGGACAATATACCATAGTTTATGAATATATAAAATAAAATATCTCAAATTATTTTCCAATTTTAAGTTACGTGACATTGAACTTCAATAACGCTTTTATTGGTCCACCCTGTATTGTTATCCTGGTTATTCATTTTCACTGAATATTTCAGAATTAGTTTCCAAAATATGATCTTAAATGAAGTGATGCAATATTTATTTGGTCACAGCGTATTCAAGAATTATTTTAATAATACTTGAATACGCTGTGACCAAATTATAAAACAGTATTGATCACCATCTAAATGGTCATGTATAATGACCAAGACTAAAAATAATATATCAAATAGATATGTGACCATCAACCACAAACCACCAGTAAATTCGGCCCCTGGTCAATTTTGTTTTTATTTTGTATTAGAATGGAACATACTATCAGCTTTAAAATGACTGCGGGATGCCCGCGCTTAGCGCGGGCCCCTGCTAGATGATTACAGCATACTATTTTGAACTAATTAACCTTTTATCGTATATTAATGTTTAATTTATTTTA
>JXSR01S073294.1:85976-110024 GCA_000969725.1 Ophiothrix spiculata
TACATTTCTGATAACATATTTCCCCCCTTGATGCTCTCTACTCCCGTGAATCATTTCATATCATCGTTATAATCCTGTCGTAAGTTCTCCGTACCTGTTTGCCCTGTTCAGCAGGCACTATCTTACTTCTCTCTATCCTGTATATAATCATAGTTTCCCCCCCCCCCTCCCTCGGTATTTCCAGTTTTTTTATCACTACACCGTCACCTGACTCGCCTAAAAACGAATGACATCATTTTTAAGCTAAAAAATTGTCTGAAAATGTAATTTTAGTGCACTTTTTTGAAGCCACCCATTGAAGGTTTTCGATTTTTACATCCTATGACACCCAGAAGTGGACTTATGATTCTTTGACCGTAACTTAAGTCCGATTTCACCCTTCATACATATATTTCCGTTTCCCCTGAGATTCAAACCCCGACCTCTCGCATCCCAATCCCATGTCCACCTATGGCAAGCAACTGAGTATGGCCTGTCATGGCAGCCATTTTTTGCCCAATGGATATATATCCCTGTTAGTGACGTATTTGGACTTTCTTGACTTTTGCTTGTTGGATTTTGTTGGACTGTGATGTGTTTAATAGGGTTATGGCAGTATGTCTACTATGCATAGACCTATAACCATAACTCCCAAATGCTTACAAACTAAGTCCGAGTACATCATACAAAAATTTCCTGTTTCCCGTGGGATTCAAACCCCCTGACCTCTCACATCCCGATCCCATGTCCAATTGTCCACAGTCTATGGCCTGCCACGAGAGCCAATTTGTGCCCATATATACATTGTAGGCCAATATCCCCCATCTGTGACATATATGGACTTAGGTGAATTTCTTTGAATTTTGCTTGTTGGATTTTGTTGGCCTATGACGTGTTATGGTTATAGCATGAAAATATAAGAAATAGAATATGTAAAACTAAGAAATCTTGCTATGAAGTTTTCATTTTGCATATGTTTCCAATTGTATGTCTAAAACTGAAAAAAATGTAACTTTTCAATAATTTTGGAGGTGAAATAAAACCCAATGTTTTACACTTAGTTTAAAAAGCATTAACATGTGAAATATGCAAAATCACAATTTTGTCAGAGTATGACTTTTGCATGTATTTTGCCCTATATAGATCTTAAAAAGAAATGAAAAATGCTGACTTTAGGTTTGTGGTGGATGGTCACATATGTTCTATTATGTACACAGATCTAATAAAAGACAAATGTTCAACCTAACATCACAACAGTGGGAAAGCAAAGGACTATACACATGGAATAATAATTCAGTACAATCAGAGAACACAAAGCCCAAGGGCACACACAAACTGGCAAGGATAAAACCAAGTGGGTAAGCGACAATTGGGAGTGTCAAAAGGGCAAACCAAACAAGAAAGGTATGGGTACACATGCCAGTTTTCCCAAATACAATGTTCTGCTATTAAAATGGGTACACATGCCAGTTTTCCCAAATACAATGTTCTGCTATTAAAATGGTGTCAGTAACCCAAGATGGCTGTAAAAGATACCTAGGATTTAAGAAATAATATTGCATCAGGTATTCATATTGGTTTGCATTTGTAGACTGTAGTTGCTTGAAAAATGTCCTCTTCATAAACTTGTTTTAACATATTGTGTCTATAATGCCAACAAAACCAAATTTCAAAATCACAAAAATGTGCAAAGATCACTTCATGGCTACGGGGTCATTAACCCTAACTTTTCACACAATAAGTCCTGGTGAGTAAAATTAGTTATGGAAAATTCTGGAGGAAGTACACTACGGAGACTATTTTGGTAGATCTATATATATGGCTGAAAAGGCCTACAATTTTTTGATCCCATGTCATAGATAGTTAATAGAACCCTTCAGGCTTAGAATTTTGGCAAGAACCCAAGAACCTAAGCACAGAGGCTCTCGCAAACAACCAACAGCAAGAACCAGTTTTGGTTCCTGCAAAAATGCCATTGAAAGGATGTTAACCAAGTTTATGCAAAGTTCATTGTATCTTTTCTTCCATATTATTTTTCATTTAGTTTAATTCCTTTTTGACTATTATCTACAGATAAAAACATTGCAAATATGCTTTGTGTGAATGCCCACTTTCTTGGCACATGTGTAGGTCAAGTAATTATCTCCCAGCTGACAAATGAAATCATACCAAATTATTATGTATGGCCCTGATATGTCAATTTTGCATTGATGGTAAATCTTCAACCAATTAGGAAGCCTGAAAAGTATCGTAATTTAACATCACATCTTAAACATTTAACGTGGTGCATTTTCACAGACTTACTGAAACAAAAAATATTGACAAGGGAAATCTTACGGGAACCAATCAACTGCGACAAAATTCTAACCCTGCCCTTGTTTTTTCAGATGACACAAACCATATGAGGGATGTAGCCAACAAGTTCAGTGATCTAGATAGCCAGTTACTACTCACCACCTCTTTCTAAGGCATGAAACAGAAAAGTTACAAATGTGAAAAGGATGAGCCATACCTTGATGATCAACACCAAATAGGCGACCTTTTCGCATCGTGAATTGATACAGATAAGTGTGTGCGCAGCTGAACACCGCAAAACTGCAGGAGACGCAGCGCATGTGTTACAAGCGACTCATGGATCAACATCTATGGCGCGGGTGTGCGTGGGATTATCTTTGCTTGCTGATAAAGAAAAACTTCACAATTCCCGCATATTTAGTGATGATCAAAGTATAGAAAATGGAGAAGTCAAAATACCCACAGTTGAGGGATCAATGTGACCACTGCTGCCATTGAGCATGCACCAGAGCTTTTGGAATTTTCTAGCCTAAAACAAAGTCACAAACCATTTGAACCTGACGAGCCGGAATACCCGCACATGTGTACAATATACCTGATGTACAGTATACCCAATTGAGCAGGTTTATCGGTTTTTAGCACATGTGTCAGGAACTTGATATGCCTGCCTGGGTAGTTACAATTTTCAGTGGTTTTGTTTACATCGGAAGACATAATGAATCTCTGAATCCTTGATTGATAAGTCATTTTGCTTTGTTTACACAAGAGACGAATAATTCCTAGATTTTCATGATGAACTTGAACACAATCAACAAATGTGATGTCGCCCATAGACTACAAAATAAATGTCCGATTATGTTGGTCCACATTAAACAGAGATGCCACTGATTTCATTGGAAAAAAACCTGGAAACGCCATCAATTCTTGAAAGATACTCAAAAAAGGGGCAAATATATATGAAAATATATTAATTAGGGATCATAAAAAAAAACTGAAATCATGGTTTGAGATTCTAAAAAACCTGATTTCAGGTTAAAACTTGAAAAGTGGCATCTCTGATAATATTCTTGTTTGAATACTGATTAGGCCATTTAAAATTAATTGTATGTCTCAAAGCTCCCGAGCGTTAGTTTTAGTGTGCGCGTTAGTTTTTCAATAAGTAAAAAAAAATATTTTTATCTTTATTTTTTGAAAATTATATTAAAATGTCCTACTCTGATTTTGTGTTCACAATTTTTTCGCAACGGCACTGTTCGATGGGATTACGTAGGTGGCTTAATTAATTAATATTCAAGAAGCTCCTATATCCAAATGCATATATGCCATCCGATCCGTATTGTTCCATAAAGTGCAAATCCATGGTGTATCCAACCATATGAACTCCTTTTATATATAAATTTACTTGCAACATAAAATTTATTAATTTAGTTCTTTATTCTGTTTTTGATTTTTAAAAAGGCGGGTTAGGCCAATAATTTTGTATCATGTTAAATAATATATATGAGGGGGTACACATGAAATTCTTTTTTTTTCTTTATATACGTAAGACTTCTGTCACACACAAAACAAATCTTTAAAAAAAAGCAAGAAAAAAATGCATTTCCCATTAGTTTTTCAAGAGTAGGAGAGCTTTGAGACAAACATTTAATTTTAAATGGCCTTATTAGAAAAATTCAGATTAAATTGTAAAATTAAAAAGTAAAGCAAGGGACATCAAAATCACAGCAAGTTTAAAGGCACATGGTCCGATTTTTCAAATTTTAGTTTTCACTGTCATATGAAAGATCAACACTTAATGTTTCAATTTTAAATTTCAGTTAAATCGGAACAAACGTTTTGATTTTATGAGCAATTTTGTATTTTCCACTTGAGCAATTTTGTTTTTTCCACTTGCCTATAGTTTACTGTGTTGGTAATTCTATGGTTACCATTATTTAACACATTTTCACTTGTATCTCCAAAAACGCGACACATTTCAGCCGTGAAATTTCACATGGGTAATGAGAAAAATATGAGGAACATTTTGGTACCAAAATCTTAGAAAGTTTGAAAAAATGCTGACCTTATCGGACAGGGCTCCTTTTAGGCATATAGTGATTTTAAACTTCCAGGTTTGACTGGGTCAGCAGTACAGATACATGTAAATGACCAGGTTCAATGGGTTAAAAAAACCTGAGAACCACAGTTTACATTGAGATCAGAATAATAAATAATTATCTTATCGCGATAAAAGAATACATTCAATAACCTTCTAAGAATCTATAAAAAATAAAAAATAAATACAGGTGATTTATAGTGCACTACGCCTCCCATGACTTGTAATTCTACTCAGCCTCAGCACATTTTACAGAGCACATACAAATTGTTCTAATCATTAGAATAAATCACTACCTAGACTCCCTGGGGCCGAAGAGCTTATTGCAGCCTACATTAATTTGATGCAACCCTAGCTTGAGCAATTCACACCCTCATAGAATATACAGTGTTTTCACACAAGTTGGACTTGAACCTGGAACGATCAATGCAGCTTGTGTTTAACAGTACTAGACCTAACCGAATGAACTAAAGGAAGACATCAGGACCTTCCCATCATGCCTTGCTTCCAATGGGATTTTTTGAATGGGTTGTGATGAGAGGGTTTAGGGATGAAACATGTCTGAAATGCAAAATTGGGATGAGGTCTGCTGATTGTGCTATGTTTCATCCCTAAGCCCTCTCTTTAAAACCTGTACAAAAAATCATTGGAACTTGCAAGGTATGATGGGAAGGTCCTGTTTACCCCATTCAGACAACAAAAAAGCATCTTTAGTCAAACACAATAAAAAGTCATCTTTAGTCAGACACAACAAAAAAGTCATCTTTAGTCGTTTTCGAGTTATATCGAATTCAAAAACGCACTCGTGTGTGAAAAATATAATTAATCTTACATTTTTTTTAATTGCCCGTTTCAAAATTGTCTCAATCATGTCGGATGGAATTTGATAGCAAAAACGGCTCACACTTTTTATATGGGAGGTCAACATCTGCAATCTTTTCACATGTATACCTACTGGACCCTCCTACTAAGAAATCGCATGAATATTTCGAAAAGTTTATAGTGCTTCCGTTTAACGAAGAAATACTTACCATGTCGGACGGAATCAATAGAAAAGGCTTTCGTTACGGACTTGATTGAAAAAGATTGAAATTCTATCAAAGGTAAAAGGAAAGGTGATTTTGGGGTATAATCATTTGAAAGAGAACATATCTGTGACCGTCCATCCCAAATCAGCCGTATATGCCACCTCGTTGTCATTTTCACTTTTTTAATTATTTGCAAAGACCATGCTTTAATGATCAAAATGACATCTTTAAAATGAACTTGATGAACACATGATTTCCAGAAGTCAAGTTATGGTTCGTCAAAGGTTGTCAGGGAGTAAAATGTATAACTGAGATAAACAGGTTCTAAGATCAGTAAGCCCTATATTTTCTTTTGATTGTATAAATATGCAGATTTATTTCACATATCCTGTCATTTTCTTGAATTTAAATGAAACTTTGATGGTATTTTCAAGTAAGCATAAGGATTGTGAATCTGTCAAAACATCAATTTCGGCAAATTATGACCTTGACATGTATTTCACCTGTAGCGCAAAAAGAAGTTTCTGGCATTTACGGTTCATACGGGCTGGACAGCCACATATCAGTAATAACTTAGTAAAATTTGGGTTGATAAATTCATATCTCGTCAAGAGGCGCTCTCTCGAAATGCTCACCATGTCGGACAGAATCCTAGCATGTTGGACGGAAGGAAAGGTGACCGCTATACTTTCTTCAATATTTCATCTTTAATGTGATACATTTGTCAAATTTTTGTTTGTATTGATGCATGCATCTCAATATTAACCTATTTGTCTAACAAATAAAAACGCAAAGCAACCATCCCCAGACATTTGGGTAATCTCTTCTACATCCTTTGCAGTCATTTTGATGAAAAAATTAGGGGGTACCACCTAAGGTGGGGTTAGGGTAGGCCGTCAAAGTTGTGGCCAGGGGGGGTTGTAACCCGGTGACATTTTTGACAATTTTAAATCGCCATTTTGAAAAATATACGCATGCCAGCAGGCTGAAACTTGCAGGGCATGTTAGAATTATCATTTCCCTGAACTTTATTTGCAAAAAAAACCGATGAAATTCCGTTGTTTAGAGAAATTTGGATTTTGTTAGCCATTTTTGCCAAAATTCTGATTTTTTGTCCTGAAAGACCATCATAATTACGTAACGCCTTGGCAGATTTTGTAATCTTGGAATCTTGGTATCGTTGGATAGGAGGTAGCACCTAATCAATCATGATCAAAAACACTTCAAAATGTATGGAATAAATGTAAAAGGACACCTTTTTTACAAAAAAAAACATGTTGGACAGAATCTAGTAAAATGTTTGACGGAAAAATTGTTATTGCATTGTATCGTGAAAATCTGAATTATGCAGGATTGAAATTGTTTTTTATTTTGATCCACAACTCAAATCATTGATCATTGCGGTTATGATGGATTTATTTAGACCACTACGTCTACAATCAAGATTTTCTTTGTTTTATGAACTTTTTTTGTAGTCCTCATACCATGTCGGATGTCGGGCGGAATTTCCCCACAAATAATTCGCAAAGTGAAATTTCAGTAGATTACAAAGAATTTTTTCAAAACTTTTTATATGGTATAATAAAACAGAGTTCAAATATTGTTTTTAAAACAAAACAAGTAAAACTCGGGTTTGCGTGATGCGTAAAATATGTCCCCGCCGAATGAGGCCAAAGTTTACCCGATTTGAACTCCGGTGACCTTGGGGACAATAAGTGGGACATTATTGCATGTAGGCATTATAAATTATCTTAAATAGCTGTAGAAATTTCAGCCTCTCCCCTCCCTAACCACCTGAACCTGGAGGGGACTCAACATCCCCAGTGACAATCAATCAACTCCCAAATACACCAAGTGCTGAGTTTAAGTGAACTATGCCATCTACACACTCAGCACTGGCCAAAAAGTGACGATTTCCAACTTAAAGCAGAGGCAGGTGTGCAAGCACAGGAGAGATGCATCTTTTTGATAATACTATTTACAAGGCACAATTTGGAGCCAAACACCAATGTGACTCGCAATGAGATTGTAAGAGGTGTTACTAGTGAGGAAATGATGTTGCAATGGCTGTTATATTAAAACTGTTGACACAGTTGTATTTTAACTTTTTTTATACTATACAAGTGTTTGCGAACCGTCACGTACATGAGTTATTCTCTAAATATGGGGGCCAATGTGTGACATGCACATTTTGAATGGTAAAATATTAATTGCCTTTTATTGTTTAGAAGGATGCTCATATTTGCTAAATTCATTTTGTATCTTGGGGGTCATGTGTGAAGTCCTCAACAGGAGTATCAGCTAATTTTACCAGTATTAACATGCTCAAAATATGAAAATCGTTGGACAAAATTATCACACCCGTAACGGTGTCACCTAAGATATGCAGGTTACATTTTTTAACATTTAAACCTATTCTATGTTTCAGCTTTTGTCACATTTATGTAAACCCATCATTGCCAAAACTTAAAAGAGTATTACTTACTGAAATAATGGCATTGATTTAATTTTCTCAGCCGAAACTAAAAATCACACCCGTAACGGTGACACCAAAATTTATCATGTCATAATTCATATATTAAAAGCAAGTGTCACATTTAATTTATTTTGCACTAATTACATCCACCTCAAGTGCACATTAAAGTTATTTTGAAACATAAAGTATGACTATATATAGTCAGAATGCAACTGTAAAGTGTCACACTGTAACATTTTAAGTGACAGACACCAAGTCAATCTGACAAAATTTAGAATTGCTATATTTTTCAGGTTTTTCAAGATTTGGATTTCATTCCTTTTTTAAATATTTTGTTTCATGAAATACTTTGTAAAATTACTTTAAAAGAAATATTATGACAGTTTCTGTACATATTATGCTCACTTAATGTCACCATTCCGTAACGGGTTTTTGTGACACCAAATGTTACGGGTGAGATGACTATTTTGATGAAGTCAGTGTGCTGGAAATATTGAATGTAAAATTTACAAATTAGTTTTCTCTAAAACATTTACCATTTGTCAAAATGTTTATTGAGAAAAAACATCTAAATTAAGAATACACAGGGTAAAAGGATGTTTTTAAACCGACCTCTTTTAATGTTACACAAAATTGCCTAAAAATGATGAGTTTTTGCTCCTTTTTGTTCAAAATTCATAATATTTTTAGGTCGTCAACAAAATGTCAAGTATTCCAATATTTACGTAGGAATATAAGCAACACATTAAAACAAACAAATTGAGTAACTTAACTATTAAAACATGTTTAAATTTATCTTGAATGTCCCCAAAGTTGAATTTTACCACTGGCTACCATATTTAAAGAATAACCCACATGCATTGTAATGTATGCAGAGTTTCTCCCTTCCAGGTATATAGCTCAGTGGGGTAGGTAAGGGATCGCATTTTCAAGATTACGCATGTGCAATGTCAGGCTCTACCTAGAAAATGAAACCACTTTGTGCTCAATACTACACAATTTTGAAGACAGAACTCAAATTTTATATTTTCTTTATTACAGATTGTCATACTTTGAATATTCATACTGAGATCAATACAACTCAACTGAAGTCGGTTGGTATTAAATATTTTCAGGCTTTCTTTCAAATCACAAAAGTTCATTATATTTTCTGAAACTCATGATATTCATCCCGATTGGTCAACAGGGTCAATGTCCAATGTGTAGACTACTGTTTCGAATAGAGTGTTTTTCCCGATTCTGTTAAACCTTTTGCACAAAAGCCTGTGAAAATTGACTATTCAACGACAACCAGACAATAAAAATGCTCTTTCTGCCTTTAGATCAAGTCCTTTTAAAAAGGTAACATTTGATAGAAAAGGGCTAGACAGCAGATTTACCCATCATTTTATAAGAAATTTAAAGCTGAGTAAGATCTTAGTCAAAGCCTTCAAGACGTTGGCACATGTACAATTGTAGTATGTACACACCATTTACTACATTTAAAAAAAGTTGAAATAAACAGAGGAACTTTTTATTTTGCTTCATAGAAGTCAGCATTGCAACCTGTAAAAGACCAAGCTACACCTGTTGTCAGTTACAATTAGAAAATGTTATAAAAGCTTATAAGACACAAAACTGGCCAAGCCCATTTGAGAAAGAGTCCAAGATTGTAATAATTTACAAGCCTTTGTTGAATGCTACAAAAGACACTAATTAGTTACGCCCTATTGGTTTAAGCAATATAGGGAAAGATAGCTTTCCCTATGATTGGGTGCTACATCACAAGGCCGGGTGCTTGGTTGGTTGATGTATCACAAAGCCGAATGTGACATAGCACCCAACCATAGGGATTTTCCATACTGCGAAAAACAAACAGGGGACAAGACATTTATCAGACGATGGCCAACGATGGCGGACGCGCAATAAATTGCCTGTTTACCTAACTGTTTCCTCAGATTTTATGTTGTATTCTTCTGTGGTATCGCCTGTATATTTCAGTGCGAAAATAAAAATAAAACTTGAAGTACCCCCGGTAGTTCTTTAAAATAATCAGAATATCTTTTTAGTTTTCTGGGGTTGAAGTCCCAACCCCAACGGTTTGGAAATTAAATATGCATATTTTTATACACTAATTAAGGGCATATAAAATGAAATTTTTGAGCTTTAGTTAAAATTCAATTTTTTTGAATGGGAGTTTTAAAATCTGATGACGTCACATCCTACCCCCCCTGACATTTATCATTACGTATAGGCAGGAATATAACATTAGGCCTAAAAAAAATTGTTGTGTTGCCCTCAAGTGCAACTTTTTATGTTGGGCAGTAGGTAGGCTTTTTTTTTTTTTTTTTTTCAAACTCATACAATTTAAAAGGTTACTTATGGAATCTGTGAACATAAATTAAGTTTTCAGCATTCTAGAAATAAAATAAATAAAACAAAATACTAGCAATAGAGTTCAAACAAACCGCAAAACTATCCATTTTCACGGAAAAAAAACACACGGAAATGATCGAAAACAAACTACGGCACATGGGCTATTGACAGCCCATATGACCCGTATAGCTGGCGCTGTTATAACTAAATATAACTGCCTAAGAAAATGCTTAAAAGATACGATATCGTGCTTACTTTCATATAGCTCAATAAATATTAATTAACTTTGTTTATATTTTCTTTTTTGTGTTTTCCGCTTGTGTTTTGTTTTATTAAATAAAATGCTAAATAGGTAAAAGCATTGAGTGCACGGTCCTCGGTTCACTGTAAACGGACGCCTCTGCTACAATACTTGTGCGTGTGTGGTACATATCGCTGTAAAGACAGAGCGTTGTTCACGTCTGTTGGTCAGACTATAGTTCGAAATTCAGTTGAGTTGGGCCCATGGAGCTATGTATAGAACTTTGGGCCTAGCTGTGTTACTTTTTACTGTGTTTCTGATGCATGGTTAACGTTGACACGGAGAGAGATTCATGTCGCTAAAGGTTGATTTTTTTCAGTGAATATTAACTGTTTTGTTGGTCTACTTGTGGGTCATGAAAGAGTTTGGTGTAGCTTTGTAACAAAAAGTTACTTGGATAGATATTTTTCGCCCAGAAAACAGGTAAAATATTAAAAAAATGAAAAAGAAAAAAAAAAAAAGCCGTTCCCGTTTTTTGACAATTTTGGACCGGGCGCTGAGGGCAACACAACAATTTTTTTTTTTAAGCCTTAGTACAAGTGAAAACGGAGAATTGCATATTTTGATCACAGACTTGCCTACATAAATGAAAAACAAAAGTCAACAAAGTCATCCAGATTTGCCAAACATTTTTCAACGAGTAATAAAAACTCATTCGAGTACTGTAGTCTAAATACCCAGCACAACAGTCAGAATAATTTTTAAAAGCCTACTAAGTATTACAAGCATAACTTGATGATACTGGTACAATTGTACCTCTACCTAAATTTACTCAGGTAGTTTTTCTCATGTTTTTAATGATCCAATCAATTGTAGATTTTGGATCAATATTGTTAGTACTATATTGTAACCACAAAATTTAATTTTGTGATCAATATATTGAGTATCAGTACCATTGAATATGATAGATGTTTCAAAATTTTCCATTATTGGTATGCAACCAAGGGTAACATTATAAACTTTACAAACAATATATTATGTCATACTTAGGTCGGTCACTATGGAATTACATCACAAATTTTTATTTACTAACTTATGGCCATATTTAAACTCAAATTGTTTTGCTTGATCTAGAAGTTTTGAGACTAAAGTTAAACCAACCACTAAGCCAGAGTATCCATATTGCAATTTCAGTCTATAAACTTGTGGGAGTGACAATGCACTATTGATAATCCCAAGACTAAGCCGAAGGTCATTGAAGCACATTTGTTTGCGACAAGGGTTTAGCCAGGATTTGAAAGTAGGGCGTCCAAATTCGCGGCCGGGCGAAAAGGCCGACTTTAATCAAGACACCGTGACGACAGCATGATTGATATTCAAACTTGACAAAGAAGACGATTATATAGTTATCCAACATAGCGAACTTACGAAGACACAATGCAGTATAAACGGGGTATAAAGCCCATTTTGAAAACCACAATAGTACATAAATTGATCAGATTTTGTGATGATGATGATTATTGAAGATAAATTCTAACATTCAACATTGAATTTCATATCGTAAAACACATTTTTGGACGCCTTATTGGGCGGCCTTTGCATTTTACAGGGCGTCCATTTTCGTGATCAGCCGTCCAAATGACGGTTGGACGGCTCTCTGGCTAAACCCTTAATTTGGTTTGCGTAAAATATATCAACAAGTTTGTTGTGATAACAATGGTGCTCACTGGTGGGCTCAAGACAAGTAAATGTTTAAAAATTAAATTAACTATTATTGTTTCAAATAAATTTCGGACACAAACATAGTTTCTGAATGCAGCCACCGCGTATCCACAAGTTGTGACAAGAACGAGACACCGGGAAGTACGCAACTCCATTTCGGGATTACCGCGACATCGTGTGTACGGTACCTTAAAAGCGTTGTGTACTCGCGTAAAATGCACACGCAAATGTGTTACGCAAGGCTCTAAATTGTTGTAAATAAATAAATAAATATGAGATATTTATAGAGGATAGCCTCATCAGTGTCTAGCACTGCTTTCCATGAGGGTCCTCTGTCAGATGGTCAGATTTATTTGCCAGTTTTAGTTGTGTCCGGAAATTATTTGAAACAACAATAGCGAGATGCACATGTGCGAAGCGGGGGCCCCCGCTAGATGATTAGAGCATAATATTTTGAACTTATTAACCTTTTGTAGTATATTAATCAGACCTTCACGTTTGGGAGCGCTATTGACAGCGCTTCTTGTAATTTTGTCCTCAAAAGTTTGCACTTACGCGGTCGTCATCCGAACATTTTCAACTTTCAATTACAAAATTTAATATTTAAAATATCATTTTCAAGCAAGAAATGTATAACTAGAATATATGCAAAGCAAAAACGTTCATGTAGTGAGTTTAATTCAGTTTATATCAGCTTTTCTTTCCCATTTTTTGGGTTCGTTTTCCGCAAGGCCAGCGGTTTGTTTACAACTTACTGGAGAAATACAGAAATCGCACGAACAAACTTACTGGAGAAATGCAGAAATTGCACGAACGAACTATGTATTGAAATGGCGGCTGCGATATCTGACGGCATGACCGCTGGGTATCTGTTTGTTAACCGGGACACAAGAACAAAACTACATGTAAATAATATTTTTAAAGATAAAAGATTTTATCATTATTTAAGAGACATTTTAACTGACTAGTGTCTTGGTAAGTCCGAAAATATGTCTCAATGGGCCAAATAATATGCATCTAAAAGTTCAACAGTCGTCGCGCATAAATGGAAAACACTTGATATAGTTAAACAAATTTTGCGTACATGCGATACGTTTAAACGAACATTTTTTGATTCTTTAAACGGATGTGCAATTAAACGTAAAGTCCCAGGCCTAAAATTTAATACTAACAGTAAACACTATCAATTTTTGTTTTATTGAAAAACTTTTAAAGGTAAATTTTAATACACATTTAGAATAGAGCTCCTCATAATTTCAAGGAGAGTTATTTAAGGAGCTCGATTTGAGCTCCTTGGCTTTGCCAGGAGAGCGATTAATAGCTCTCCTCACATTTCTAGAAATGAAGGTCTGATTAATAATGTTCAATTTATTTTAATGTTTAGTTTGATTTTCCCGTGGACTTAAACCTGCCCCCCGGTCATTGAATGTCGAGTTTAATTTTCCCGTAGGCTTATTACCTATGGCTTAACCCCCCCACCCCCCATATCCCACCAAGCCCTGTCATTTGAATTTTGAGATTAATTTTCCCGTGACCTTAAACCTGGGTCCCCGTCCCGTATGTGAATACACAAAATAGTTTAATTTTCCCGTACAAAGTTTTTTTTATGTTCTCATTCTGTATATCATCCATTTTCTGGGAAGCATGTGAAATGGTGGTGAAATCCTAACGTTAGAATTAATCATCTCAGGTAAATTATGGCAAGGCTTTGAGGAGGGTTGTTCAAAATTCAAATTGATCCCTGTATTAGTCTAACTCAACCCATCATATTTGGAAACGTTTATTCTCTGTAACTCAAAAACTAAAAATTGAATCCAAGGAAAGTGTACATTTCTAAAAGCTGATTTACATAAAACACTACAATGATCTTGATTTCCAATAAAAGTTTTCTGTTTTGGCCTTGGGGCCAAAATACTAGTACATATTTTTGGTGCCAAAAATTTCTGGAAAGCCTAATTAAAATTTGCTTTTAAAAAACTACTTTTTTAGAAAAATTTGAATTACTTTTTAGAATCTACAGACCAATGCCAAATCTTTTATTTTAATCACTTTTTGAATAGGTCATGTGAATATTTTTTATTTTATTTTATTTTATTTTTTGCATAATAAACAATTTGAGAAAACTGACCAAGTGGACATTAGTTTCTACATTATAAAAAAAAACATGATTTGAGTTTTTACTTCAGCAAAATTTGTAAGCTTTCCAAAATATTTGGTGCTAAAAATAAGCATTTGACCCTAAAATTAGAATCTCATATTTTGACCAAAAACTGACAACATCATCATGTTAAAAATGTAAATTATTTTTGAAAAAGTTAGCTTCTACATGGATAAGATTAAAAAATAGTTAAGAGTTACAGATCAAAAACTTTTCTAAACTTGATCTTACAACTTGACCTCATGACATACCCTGATCCTGCTTGGTATGTGACCGCTGATCATGTTATCATCAACATTTCAAAATTTTATTTGCAGGTGAATACTTCATATATGTTAGAAAATTACAGTCAATTACCAGATATTCGGAATGCGGCTATTCCCTAAACCTATTTATTGATGCTATATATCAAGAAAGAGCCAAAGACTTGTTTGTAAAACATTCCTTTCACAACATAGATTGCAGACAAATGAAAAGAAATTTGGAGTTTGCATTAGATCTCCTGAAAAGGCCAAGTTTAAAAATTCAACTATAGAGGGCAGTATGTATCGTTGTCGACAACGATAAATAAAAATAAAAAGATTATCTAAATATTTTGATATATGGGGTTTGAATTTGACAATGAAACTTTGCATGCTGTCATTATTACCGCTAATACTTCAAATGATGCAAAAATCTCAAAATGCTTAGGGAAAATTCTGGGGATGATGCTGAACTTGTCCAATACCCCTTTAAGCTTGCCATATAAACCAAGTTTGCTTTCAATTGTGTCTAATTTGACAACTCCAGCCTATCTTACAACTTGACATTATACATGTGCGACCATTGACCTTTTGTGACCTTTGACCTTATCAATAAATGGTTTTAGGATACAAAATGCTCTTATTCATGTTTGGACAGTTCAACATGAGCTAACAAAAAGTGAAATGTTATTTTTAGCCTGTGTATTTTATTTACGCCGTGTTTATTATGTACCGTCGACCATATTTGGTCAACAAAAACAAACACGGACCCATAACTATGTTTAGACAATAATGTCATAACGAAGAAATCAAGCTCCGCAAGGCTAATATATTTGCCCAGTGTGGCTACACAGCGAATGGTTTTGTTGTCACTGGCCAGTCATGTGACGTATTTTCGCTAGCTGGTTTCTAGACACGGCTGCCTAATTGTGTGCACTAGTCATTTTGATGAAAGGAGCAAACTAACGCAGGGTTGAATGAACTTTAACGAAACAGAAAACATGGCTGACAGGGAACCACGGAAAGTAAAGTCTATTCCACTTAAGACTTTTAAAAAGTGGGGTATTTCTTCCGATATAGAACCTGAAATTGAAAAAAAAAATGGCGAAGAGGTTGTCATCAAAGTCACTTGAAAAACTGCAAAAAATACTTGAATCAAATTTATAGAGACTAGCAAGATGCCCGCGCTTCACGTGGGCCCTTGCTAGATGATTAGAGCATGCTATTTTGAACTTATTAACCTTTAGTACATTGATAATATTTAGTTTATTTTAATGTTTTGTTTAATTTTTCGTAGGCTGATAACCTACCGTAACCCCCGGTCCGTCATTTTGATATCGAGATTAACTTTTTCGTAGTCTTAGGTCGTCTTAGGTCATCTGTCCAGTACGTAAATACACAAAATAGTTTAATTTTCCGGTGAGCGTTTTTTGATGTTCTTATTCTGTATATTATCTTGCATTTCTGCTCTTTGCTCTCGTGAATCACTGATCCCGTGGTGATAATCAGTCCTGCCGTCAGATAATCCTGCCGTATAAGTTTCCCATTTTCCCTATCAGCATGATCAGTTTATTTTCTCGTAACCTTTATCTCCACCCCCACACCACCCAACCCCCGCCGTAGGCCTACACGAAATAGGTTTTTTTCTCATGATGATGATGCTCTCTGCTCCCTGAATCATCCCGTATCATGGTGATAATGTCAGTTAATTTTCCCCATAGCCCTAGTTGATTAGAGCATAGGGCCTACTATTTTGAACTTATTAAACCTTTAGTCCTACATTGATAATGTTTAATTTATTTTGATGTTTAGTTTGATTTTTCCGTAGCTTTAAACCCGGGTTCCCCCGTCCCGTACGTGAATACACAAAATGGTTCAATTTTCCCATATATTTTTTTTTTGGATGTTCTCATTCTGTATATTATCCTGCATTTCTGATTACATATTTCCCCCGTGATAAATTGATAATGTTTAAATTTATTTTAAGATCGTTGAATTTTGAGTTTAATTTTTACGTATAAATGTATTTTTATGTTCTTATTCTGGATATCATCATGCATTTCTGATCACATTTTCCCCAATGATGCCCTCTGATCCTGTGAATCATCCCATATCATCATGATAATCCTGCCGTAAGTTACTCGTTTTCTCTGTTAGTTAATTTTTCCGTAACCTTAACCAGTCTTCCTTCGTCCCGTACAAACACACAAAAAGTGTAATTTTCCCGTATAATTTTTTTTTTTTATGTTCTTATTCTCTATATCATCTTGCATTTCTGATCACATATTTTCCCCGTAACCGGCTCTCTACTATCGTGAATCATCCCGTATCATCGTGATAATCCTGCCGCAAGTTCCCGTTTGCAAAATTTTTTTTCGTACATGACTTGGGCAATGATAAAGCAAAATTAAGTTGAAATTTTCAAAAATCGTTTAAATCGAGTGGAATTCACTTTTTTCCGTATCTTTATCCAAAATATCAATTTTTTGAAAATTTGCTAAGTCATGTACGAAAAAAAAATTGTCCCGCAATATTTTTTTCGTACATGACTTGGGCAATGTCTGTACGTAAATACACAACAGTTTTAATAATTTTCCCGCAAAAAGTTGTTTAGATGTTCTCATTCTGTGTATCATCTTGCATTTCTGATTCATATTTTCCCCATGATCCGTGAATCATCCCGTACCAATGCTGCGTAAGTCCACCGTTTTCCCTGTCAGTTAATTTTCCCGTACCGTCCTTAAACCTGGCACTGCCGTTTACCGTGCGTTGTTGTTATTGCGTGCATCGCGCAATGTCCTTGGATGTGTTTTGTTTACTCGCGCACTCGACTAGTAATTTTTTGACTCTGTGCGCATGCGTAAGAGGCTCATTGACGGCAAAAAAGGACCAAAAATACAGGTTCTCTGCACTTTTTGACGCAACCCGTTTACGGATTTTGCTGATTTATAGGTTAGAACCTTCCTCGGGTTTTCCTCTACCTTGCCCGTGCATTTCACGCCGTTTAGATCAAAACTGAGGGAGCCTTTTACTAACATACCCACACACCCACCCACACCACTACTCAAATTATAGTAAGATGGCAGAATGAGTGGTGCTGCTAAAACACAATTATAAGACGTCTATGCAACTGGATCTATACAATATTAAATTGAGTGCCCTGGAGCTAAATCAAGGCGCTCATTTTGAGCGCCTCGGTATATCCAGAAGAGCTTTTTATTGAGCGCCTTGGATTTTTAAAAATGAAGGCCTGAAATATCATAAATTTTCACTAGAGTTCGCAATATTGTATTGGAAATATAATTATTGTTCTAAACATGTACCGTTCAAATATTTAAAAAAATATACTGCCGCCCAAAACAACGCCAGAAATAAGCACAAGTATGTTTTGGCGCATAAATGGAATTTAATAAAACATTACTAAAATCAATAAATATTCTCGAGTATAATCCCACCTTCGAGTAAAGTCCCAGACCCAAACTTCGGGAAATTTTCAGAAAATATGAATTTTGGGTGCAAAATTCGGAAGCCTTTTTGATCAAAGAACTGGACGTTTTTATACACAAAATTGGCAATAGATTACACCTTTACTTCCAAAGAATTTCATCAATAAAAATTACTGATTCAAGTTATATCTTATTCTTCCTTTTTGTTCCATTTTACATGAATATGTGGACATAATCCGTCGGATTTGTCAGCAGATGACAAAATGAAATCCCTGATCCTGACTTGAGGTCATGTTTTTCATCCAGAAATCACACTCTTTTTGCAACCAAAATTACAAAAAAAAAGTTACGAAAAAAAATTATAAAACTTCTTTACTTAAAATCATCCTATTTTACCATTTTTGTTAAGTTTTGTTAAGTTTTTACAAGAATATAAAGACATTTTATTGACATCATTTGTCAAGGGTTAAAATTTTGTCTTCTGATTGGTTGATGAGATGAACTTTGACATAAAATTACTGGAGATCACAACCAACGTCACAAGCAAACATAAACAAAATGGCAGCTTCCATGGACGTTTGTTTTCTCGTCAAATATCCCTGAAATCTGTAATTTAAAGCGTATTTGGTTTTTACAAATAAATAGAAATAGTGAAAAACATGAGGAAGGTAAATGCTTAGAAAACGGGTCGATAATGGTCAAAAAAGTAAGCTTATTGGAACTGCAAAATTCTTCAGCGGTGTCATGATTTTATAAAATCCTCAAGTAATGCCCCATCCACTAATTCGGACTCAAGTTCACATTTAAAAAGGGTGGGACTATACACGAGTCAGTACGGTAATGCAAAATGGTTTTAGATGATACAAGAGAAAATATCTTGTTATTAACAGGTTTCAAATCCAAAACGTGCCAATATTGTTGTTCAAAATGGCTAAAAATTTCAAAGACATTATCCCAACATTAACGATATAAATATCCAAAGTAAACTACGTAAATAACTTTGAAAGAAACATGTGTCCCCAAATTATTTCCCACGAAACTTGAAAATCCAAAATATCCACCAAAATTAGATTCAAAATGGTGGCAAAAGAGAAGTTATACAAGGAAACTGGTTACGGTGACTTTAATTTTAAAACAAAATTTTAAAATGTTCTGTTTTTGTTATCATTTAATATGTTAAGTACAAAAGATATAGGGATCAATATTACATTAATTTTACCCACTTTTTCTTCAAAATCAATGACAAAATTAAAGTATCCCCTCATTTCTTCAAAGTTGTCAATGATAAGATTTTTAGACACCCATTTCAATGACTCTCTTACTTTAATAATAAGAACAAAACATACTGTAATCAACATTACTTTTCATGTCTGCTGTACTCCCAGAGACTGATACTCCCAAATAAAAATGCAACAAGGCATTGTGTACATTTGTTTTCTTTGCTAATATGGTCCTTGAAAAAGAGAACTTTGCAGTCCTTGATTTCAGTGAATAGGAATATACCTATTTTCCTTGAAATTAAGAATTCGCATGGTTACCACTTTTTAGGTTGAATTGGACGCATTGGGATGTCATCATTCTTCTCACACAGTGAGTGTGCCCCAAATTTTGTTTGGAGGCCGACTATGTTTTCGGCCTAATTTTATAAGAACTCTTGCATCACACATATGTCTGTCTGGTTGTAGCACTTGTATCTCTTCTTCCTTATTCAATAAACCAAAGTTTACTCAAGTAGCCAAAACTCCCCAATTCCAATTTCTCAGATCACATCCCCATGCCAATACCTATAATTACTTAGCTGTGCCATAAGAGGAAGGAGATATTTTGTGCTTCTAAGCGTGTATTACTTACTATGATAGTGGACTGATTAAATAGGAAACTATATACAGGGTGTCCAAAAATAAACTCCCCATTTTTAAATGCTTATAACTTTAAAACCAAGATTCGCATGGCAACTATAGACATAATTGATAGAGGAAACTTGTAGAATTAATTTGGTACCAAACATGATATAATTGTCACTTTTGAAAATCATTTTCAACGTAAATTACGTCAAACGTAAAAAGCTTAATTTCATACTGAGCATAAAAACAAATGTGCACGTCAAATGTAGAGGAGGGAGCAATCTTTGAAGACAGGAGAATCATTCCTGATCATTTTAATGACTAATTCAGCGAAACAGCTTTTACAATGTTATACAAGATTTTTGATTGTAGTTTTGTCTTAATAATTACATAATGCTCATTAAAATGTTTTTAATTTGTCAAAGCGTAACTCTCGCATTATGCTCATCTGTAAATGGTACACAACAGCAGTACTCCTTATTACACATTCAAAGTTACACTCACAGGGACATATCAAATTACCTCCTTCTTACCCAGATTAAGCTGCTTATTATTTCATAATATGTTCTAGATGGCCTCCTTGCAGATTTCAAAAAAAATCTTTTACTCTAACGACAAACCTCTGGATGTTTGTGCATGCATTCTTCTTGATCTTCCTGTTTTCACTGATGATGTTCTGTTTCAGGTCAGGAATAGTCCATGGTGTTGGGATGTACTGTCCTTCAGATAACCCAAAAAAGTAATCGAGCGGACTTAAATCATGGGAGTGAAAGGGCCAATGTTTCTTTGTCTTGAGCAATATGATTGTTCATGAAAAAGTTAATTAATAAAGCCATTCTAAATCGTTTAGCTGTATGAGGCCTCATGTCGTCATAGTGAAGTTGTAGAAGACACTGTATGATATATTGGCTCAACCACTTTGAACTTTCAGACCTTCTTGCTATCTTAGAATATTTACTGATTGCATAATGTTTGGTATCAAAAGAATTCTACAAGTTTCCTCTATCAATACATATGTCTATAGTTGCCATGCGAATCCTGGTTTTAAAGTTATAAGCATTTAAAAATGGGGAGTTAAGTTTTGGACACCCTGTATATAATCACATACTAGTTAACTTGCTGTACAAACAATTCCATAAGCATGATAAGAAGCAATGAATAATGGCAAGCATAATTATTGAGCATTGGGTACACAGTATAATCTTGACCATGACTCCGGGGTAATGTGAGTTTATCCTTTTTAAGGACTTTTCTTGTTAAAGTTGATGCTGACTGAAGTACAGCAACTGAAAGTACATGTATACTGAAATTTCATTTTACTAATAATTCTCTCTCGAAATCGTTTGGTTCTCAATAAAAATATAATTGATGATTGAATTTTTCTTAAGCTAAACAATTAGAAACAAAATATGTCTCCGCCAAATATGGATATCAGTAATGCACATTGAGCTGAACTGCTGTGACCTTGAGTGACCCCTGATGACCTTGAAGTGACCTTAAAAAAAAATTCAATAATCGACCCCACCCTCCAAGTTTCATGTCCGTACACTAAGGTTTACCCCATTTGACCTTGCTATAGCTGGACACTAGCATGGAACGTGAGAAATCGGAAGTCCAAAACAGGAGATATTTTATGCCTAATTTGCCATATCTGTACAATGATGTTTTTAGGAGAAAGGTGTTATTCTGGATCCCAGGGGGGGTACTCAAGTTTGGTTTGGGTAGGGACGTGCTGCAGGGAAATTTGAAAAGCCACCCATCCAAATACCAATTTTCAAGAAAAAGGGACCCATCCATATACCAAATCTTCAAAATTTCGAGTCAAGTTTGATCGAAAATTGCATTTTTTTCGCCCAAATTTGCGCTATTTTGGTACAAAATGTCTAAAGTTTTGTGAAGAAATGTCCATATTTGCGCCATTTGGCGCAAATTTTGGAAAATTTTGAAAAGTGACCCATCAAAATACCACATTTTGGGAAGAAAAAGGACCGATTGAAATACCAGAGAGCCTGATTTTGCTACCCGAATTTGCGGCACGTCCCCATAACCACTTTTGTACTAAGTACCCCCCCCGGGTTCTGGATATTCAAACAAATATTGTCTAAGGATATAAAAAAGATATAAAAACACAAAATTGTCAAGTAGACAGGTCTACACACAAAACAAAGACACAAAACAGTTTACAACATACACACTACCTGAAGTAGACAGTTCAAAAATTAAAATGTAAAAGACTAGAGTCAAGTGAAATTGAGTGCCCAGCTATGGATACTACAATATATATGTAAACGCTCTTCACAGAATTATGAGACTACTGGTACCTTCGATGTAGATGGTTATTATCTTTGTGAACTCAAAATTATTAATGAAAAGCACAAAATCAATACAGCAATCTAAAACAATGAGCCTAATCAAAGAAAAACTGACATGACTTCATTTTGAACCTTGTCTTCATTGTTAAAAGCTATTTTACTATCTAAAGTTATTACTGAACAGAATCGTAGGCTAGCAAATTCAATTTAAAAATTTATGAAATGCTCACTAATGCATCATGAATTTCACACAGTACACAAGTCTTGAACTTCATTTCGGTAAAAAAGAGAGACCTAGCCTAGGCAAAACAAAGATACACAGACAAATCAAAGATCAAACTTCAATTTGAGTTGGAAGGACTTTCACCCAGCAAAACGTCTCTCGGCAATGTCCGTAAGTGTGGATATCAGTACGGTAGCAGTTGTGTTACAGGAAAGAGACATCGTAGCATCTGCTCATGGTGGAAAAAAATATGTATCACAAAATATGAATTATAAGTTTAGTATCAACAGCAGGGGCAGCGTTCGAGATAAGCCTTTTAAGTTGTTCAACACAACCAAAATATGCAGCAACATTTTCTTTAAATTTAAAGTGGTTCAATTAATCTACTTGAAAACCAAAACTAACTTG
This sequence comes from Ophiothrix spiculata, assembly GCA_000969725.1. Lineage (NCBI taxonomy): Eukaryota > Metazoa > Echinodermata > Ophiuroidea > Amphilepidida > Ophiotrichidae > Ophiothrix > Ophiothrix spiculata. Next base: position 108,801 of record JXSR01S073294.1, read on the forward strand.
CCTATCGGTGCTATCAGCATCACTTAATTCTAAATTACAGTCCTGCTAAATTACGTTCGAGGCAAGGAAAGGTAAAAGTAATCCATTCAGTAAGCATGTCCTGCTACTACCTCACACAATACTCATGATTTAAACACCCGATTCATGGTCCCATCGTTTGTACAGTGCAAAATTTGACAAGTCTGTTAAAGTTATATTGAAGTTTGAAAATGAAAAATTGGGGACAAAGTCAAGGCTTTATCATTGTCAAAATTGCAGATGACTTCATATAACTAATTAATATTCCATTGCATTATTGACAGTTAACAATAAGTCCATGTCATGAAGCCACGTCCACGACAGTCGTGGGACCACGTACCAGACTAGCAGTCTGACTAGTCACTAGTGACTCTCCGTCAAACAGTTAGGATTGAAGGTTTGTTCCTTATTGTGTCGAACGCCACATGGGTCTAGGGATCATACATAATAATATATATTCTATACTACTAGTAAAATAATATACCTTGATTTGCAGTGAACTTATTTTGGTTGTTTCCAAATTAAAACAAGTTCCACTTGCAAATCAATTTACTCACTCTGTTGGAAATGCAGGGTCGTATTCCTCAGCCATTTGGCACTGTCAGGGCTTTAGATCATCTTTAAAGACCACACTGAGCCTTCTTTGCGGTTTCACAAGTCTTCGGTTACTTAATATATAAGATAAAGTAGAACAGTATCATAAGAACATGCTGTTGATTCTCTAAATAGCCCTGTCTGTGCAATGCAGACTGGTTCAGAACACGCTAGTTGAGCGTCGAAGCGATACTTTAAAGTGACGGCTTCTTCTTACAGAAATCAGCTGCGGTACCTCTAACACGCTCCACCTAAGTTAAATACCTCTATGAATCTGCTGAGTAGAAAATCTTCAGGTAAATATGCTGCTTTTCGGCTAAGAACTGCATACTTTAGGATGTTTTTTTCCCGGGACTTACGAACATGCACCGATCGCGACTAAATTTACAACTCGCAGGGATCATTGGCTGGCTGAACCCCGGATCTTGCGTTTGCGTATATCTTAAGTACGGGGAAGATAATACACTGGGAATCACTGACGCAGAAATGTTGCCAGCCTTTCATCCTGGACGATCCTTTTAAATGGTGTTCAAAAATCCCTTAATCGTTTCAAATTGTAGAGGGCTCTAGACTAGACATTTACTTAACAAGGCAATAACGCAAAAGTCATGC
>JXSR01S073295.1:19113-33230 GCA_000969725.1 Ophiothrix spiculata
GCGAATGGATGGCGCAATCGATTAGCATGCCTTGCTATATGTACTGTGAGATCGTGGGTTCGAGTCCCACTGACTTCCATGTATATATTTTCTTTTCTTTTTATATCAATTAGATCTTATGATTTTCTTTAACATATCACGCTGTAAGGCACAGTTCTATTTCTTTTCTTCTTTTTTCCTTTTGCAATTCAGATAAGCTATAAGATTGAATTTATTATTGAATCTATATGCTACTGCCAAACCCAGCGGAAATAGCCAAGGAATTAGGCATCTCTTGATGATTTACTGGTACAAAAAGCAATAGAGAGTCAAAATTAAGATGAGAAAGGGTACGCGTCTAAACTGCTTATATGATTACAGCAGCTGTGAGCTTCTAAAGTTGACTAATTTTGCCAAGAACGTAACAAATTTTAGTGGAACAAATTAACATTATTTGAGATTCTGTAAAATCGCCCACCCCTAACTATTCGAAGGGAAATATCTTGCTGACATAGATTTATTAAAGATTGTTTTTGTGATCAAGCCTGAACATATATCATTTTCAATTCCACAATCATACATGGAGTACAAAAATGATTTAGTATGGTTATGGCCAGACAAGCTGGTCTATTTATGATAGTGGTCAGATATGATATGAACACCTGTATAGTGAATAAAAAAGCATGTCAGAAACAGGGTGTCAGGTATGTCAGAAAAGGTGGGTCAAGTTTCGGAAGATTCCCAATATCTGTGAATCAAGTACAGTACAAACTAGGCCCGGTTACAGTCAATTTATTCTAACTAATCATGAATTTATATATGTGGCATATAGTACACCACACTTTTCGCAGCTGTGCCAGTATCAACCTAAGGGTCCAGAAATACACGGCCCTGAAGGTAGATTGCACCCAGCCATTGAACAGATCGAATCTCAAAACTGTAATTTGAGAATGTAGACAAATATGGCATACATGTTGACTTTTCTTTTCTTTTTTTTTCATTTATCCATTTCAGATCCATCAATCATGTTTGTGACCTCTCTCTACATCCTAACCACCCTGCCATGGCTTCTAGTATCAAGCACCACTGTACCAGATGAGAGTCAGTCTTCCAGGACATGATCCTTAAATGTTGACTTTTTCACATGAATATTTTATCTTTATCTTGACTTTTCTTTTCCTTTTTTTTTCATCAATTTCAGATCCATCAGAATGTCAATCATGTTTGTGACATCTCTCTACATCATAACCACCCTACCATGGCTTCTAGTATCAAGCACCACTGTACCAGAGGAGAGTCAGTCTTCCATGCCTTGTAATAACTGCTGTCAGGGGCCATCGGGCATACCCGGCGTTCCTGGAGCCGCTGGCATTCCGGGGGCCCCTGGTGGTTTTGGCCCCCAGGGGCCCCTTGGCCCAAAGGGCGAGCACGGCGAGCCCGGATTGCCTATTAAAGGCTCAAAAGGAGAGGCCGGAGTAGTTGGACCATCCGGGCCCAGCGGTGGAATTGGGTTGCGAGGGCCCCCAGGAAAGGTGGGCCCCATGGGCATGTTAGGCCCCCGTGGTGAGAATGGATTAGATGGAATAGGAAATCAAGGTGTGAAAGGAGAGAAAGGGGAGGCAGCAAGCACAGCATTTGCTGGATTCACTGTTGTCAAGACAAGCAGCCAATCAGGCAATGGAATTGTTACCTTTGACACAGTGGTCACTGATGTTGCTGGTGATTATGATACCAACACACATAAATTCACTTGCAGTGTCCCTGGATACTACTTATTCACCTTCAATGTGGGTTCAACAGGAGGTTATAATCCTTTGGTACAGCTGTTACATAATGGTAATCAAATTGTTCATACATACACATATCAGAGCACTGGTGGAAATCGTCATTCAGGATCCAACTCTGCACTGCTTCTTATGGCAGCTGGTGATCAAGTATGGTTGTACAATGTCCATAGCACACCAATATATTCAGCATCTAATCATAAGGTGACAACATTTACAGGTGTTCTGCTTCATGCCATGATCTAGTGGACTGTTGTGTACTATATCTGGGTGATGGGTGTCATATATGGCAATATTAAAGTTTATAAAGTGAAGCTAACTCCATGTGAGTACAACAATCAAGACAAAATAATCAAACTGTGCATACAGATTTGTAAAATGGTAATAAATCCTTTGAATCCTGTCCATTCCTCATGTATCTGTACCACTGTCCGTGGGTAAGGGGTTAGGGGGGGGGGGCACTCACATTTGTGAGCAGGATACCTGTGTCCAGCGGTCAAGAGCCCCTTTTTCAAGCCACCAGGCCGCTCACTAGATCCCCATTTTCAGCATGATTCAGTTCTTTAGACCCCTTTTTTGAGGACAAATATAAAATTGGCTCAAACTGCACATATTGATCAGAAAATGCGAAAATTTTCAGCTCAGAAGGCTATTTCTGGCAAAAAATTTCAGTTCACTAGAACCCCAAATTTAAGTTTCATAGGTCCATTTTTTACAAAAAAATCAGTTCACCTGACCCCAATTTTGATGTTTTGCGCATGACATACCTACCACTTTCAAAGTTGAGTGGGCCCCAACCGGCCACTGTCCCAGGCCAACTGGCTCATCGGGTATACGGTACATGTACATGTGTGCTGGTATACTGGCTAGTCGGGTTCAAAGGGTTACATTGTTGATACGAATAACGAGGTATTGGTTAAAACTCCCGTGGGATCTATAGCGCTGATCTAATACTTACGACAGCAGTTGACCAAGTATTACTCTTAAAAGTAAATCAAATTTTAGTTCCATAATTCCAAAGTCACAATCACACCATCATAAAATATTCATCAAATTACAATGAGATATTAAGACAATTCTCACATTTGCCCAGTTAACTAATTGCCTAAGGATTCGACACAAGTGATAAGACAATAGAGATTTTATCTAGGAAGTATGCATCCTTCCATCTGAGTAAACTTTATTCCATATATTTTATTCAGATAACATATATATATTTCTGTTGAGTTACATAATTTGCTCTGCAAATCTTTATGCACATTATTTATATGAATAAGCAATTGAACAATATTTTCTTTACGTATAGATATTCAATTAGATAATAATAATTGCATGAACATCAATATGTTACACTACATGCTGATATTATAATTACCTTAATAGTCAATCAGCGCAAATGCCATAAGATACCTTGAACATGGCCCCACGAGCGGACATTAAGATCACACAGCTTGGATTCCCGGACATGGAAGTGCACGTTCACGAAGGTGTCTCGGGCTGGGCATATGAATATGGCATATTAGGATTTGATTGGCCCCCACGAGTGGACATACCAAAGATCCCTCAACTTGGATACCTGCGACATCAGGTGAGCGTCACAAGGGACGTCTGCAGGCAGGGTTTATGTAACCTACAAGTGGACATTAGATCCCCCAACTCGAATACCCGGACATTACGTTTGCCTCACAAGGCGTCTTACGGGTTGGGCACTTTATTCTTGTTCGATAATTGATAATATATTTATATTGTACATGCATAATTCATCGTACTTTGATAAGCATGAATTACTTGTTCCGAGGTTACCACCGATTTACTTAAGAAATTCTTATTATTTTTATGACATCATTAAATGATAAATGTTAAACGTCCTCCGACCTAGACATGTAGTTGTCTAATTTACATAGATTGTAATAAATTACTCTTTGATAATCGTTTTCATTTGCAATTGGGAACAAATCATGCAAACACATATTTTGAACCAATAATTAATCATTGTTGACCTTACAAACATAGCTTTTGGGAGTGGAAGGTGGGTTTTTTCCTGTCTACTCAGATGAAAGCCTGACGAACTTATGACCCCTGTGACAGTGCAGGCTCTATACCAATGCAATGAATGCTATTGACAACAACTGGTGATTAACACCTTCAAGAAAAGTCACAATAGGTGCATGCAGTGTTGCCAAAACCTCAAACCGCGGCAAATAACAATTTTTACCCGCGGCAGACGCTATCAAAGTAGCCCAATTTTTGAACAGTCAAAATGTAACCAATTGCCAAATTTCGGGAGCTTTGAAATGGATCTATAGCAAAAACAGCCTAATTAGACATGAAAGCAATCAATATTATCCACTTACGAGCTCTGACGGAAGTTTCGGATAATCAATATAGATCTTCCCAGTGATGTGTTAATCCAATTAGGGAAGAATTAATCCAATAAGTTGATGATCAAATTGCTTTACGACGTATTAAATGTTCAAAATCCCCCTGAATAAACAAAATGTTGCCAAATAAAGCTGCCACGGGCAGATGGTGGCAAAAGTAGCCCAATTTTAGGTCACCCGCCAAGGACAAATTTTACCCGCGGCAAGCAAATTCAAAGTAGCCCAATTGGGCGGGTAAACTGCGGCGTTGGCAACACTGGGTGCATGCCCTAATTAGATGCTTTACATTTATTACTTCCAAGGTTTACAACCTCAATTGAAGAAGTGAATACTGATAAGGGGGTACTCACCTATGCAAACTGATTTAACTAGACGCTGCGCCCTATTTAAAATCTCATTATAACTAATGGATCAATATGATACACAGAATACAGAATGTTTGGCTTAAAACAAGATTTTTTAAATGTTGAAAATGATAAACAATGAATAATGAAAATTATTAAGAAATATAGCTAGGAGGTTGAATATAAACTCAACAAATGGCCACAACACAATAATAGCAAGAAATGATTTGAGATATAACAACATTAACAGAGTTTTATAGTTACAAGGGTTTTGCTTCTATTATGGTATATGGTGCTTGTGCACAGTGCTGGAGCCTACCTCACTAATATCTGAATTCACCGCAAATGCCGAATTTCATCGCAAATGTGTGAGATCATCGCAAAATAATTATTCACATACTGATAACATTTGCATAGTACCTAAAGAAGAAATCCTTTGGTAGTTTTATTTTCCATCATTTTCTTCAAAATGACTTCACTTCTAAAGATGATATATTCAAAGAGTGTCTGAAACTGTGTTTTCAAACTAATTCACTTCTAAAGAAGTTACATTCAAAGAGTGGCTAATATTGGCCTGAATTAATTTTTTTATATTTTCAGCTTTGATAGTTGTATTTTCACTAAAAACATCAATTCAAAACACCTCAATTCGGAAAAAAATCAGTTCCAAAGACCCTATTTCAGACTAGGAGTGGGCTATAAATGGGTGATTTTTCAGTTTGCCTTGTCAACAGGTTTTTTTTTTGGATTGCACTTGACCTATCTCAACTTGAAATGACAAAACTTTTGGTTATGGGTCAAAGAAAAAAGTGTGCTGCGCCCTCTAGTGTCAGTGTGTCGTCACAGTAAATTTTGGTGTATGAGAGAAGAAAATGCTTTGAATCTAAAAATCTTTTGCATTGTGAAGCAATTTTAATGTCTTAATATGTGTAAATAAGGTATAAAATCCATATTTAGAGTTTTCATGACAATTAAACATTTCGTCGTTGTAAAATTGATGTTTTCCTTCAAAATTGTGTGTGAAGGCGTTTTTAACGATTATGTGCAAAAGAAGTGCTTTTGCTAATTAGTAGTTGCCAAGGCGGTATCAAGTTTGATCTGCTTACAAAATTTGAGCCTTCTATCTAATTTAGTTTGTCAGTTAGACTCGTTTAAATGCGTCAATAATTTGTTAAAGCATAGGGGTCAACAAACTTTTCCCTGTACAAATGTATAGGAACATCAAAATAACGTTCAAATGGGTACTATGATCAAACTAATTCTAGTAGAAGGCTCAAATTTCTTGGGTAAATTAAACATCAGAGTATCTTAACATCTACATACTTTAATTTATTCAAAACTGTACAAATTGCGCATAATTACAAAAAGCGCCCCCGCTTGGAATTTTGACGAAAAACATCAATTTTCAGGAATACGAAATGACAAGGGTTTACAAAAACTTCTTATTTGTGTTCCTTGGACTTCATTTGATAAATATCGACCCACTAACACACCAAAAAGATCACGAATTGAGAATTACATAATAAAAATAAACAAGAATTTCACTAAAAATGAGATATGGTCACAAGAAGGCGCAGCACACTTTTTTCTTCGACCTGATTATTTTTTTTTATCATTTCATGTTGAGATAGATCAGTTGCACTGCATAAAAACTGTTGACAGAAAGAAATTCGTAAAAAAAGCAATTTTGACTTGTGTATAGCCCACACCTATTCTTACCAAAAAATTAGTTCTGTAAGACCCTATACAGGAAAACCCCTGCAGCTAATATCTACCAAAAAAATTTAGTTCCCACCTTGGGAGCCAAATTCACAGGAAAGATAAAGAAAAACACGGAGAGTGACATGAACTTTATTTGGTCGAAGACCGTCAACAGGTTGCTTCAAAAAGTGCAAAAAACGGTATTTTCAGACCATTTTTGAGCTAGAAAATGACATCAGTCGTTACTAGGCGAGTGCGCAAGTAAACAAAACGTATCCAAGGACATTGCGTCATGCACGCAATAGCTGCGCCATGCACACAATAGCAACACACCGATTTTAAACTTGCGGCCCGCAAAATCCTGGTTAATATCTACTATTTTGCGTAAATTCATGTACGGGGTGGGGGAAGCCAGGTTTAAGCCTACGGGAAAATTAATCTCAAAATCCTAATCGGGGGGGGGGACCAAGTTTATATGCATACGGGAAAATTAAACTCAAATCTGAATCACGGGAAGGGGTGAGAGCTGGGTAGGTTTGGTGCCAACGTTTTTTTTTTTCTTTCTTTTGACAGTTTAGCATTACACCTTATTCAAGTGGGAATGATGAAGAGTAGAGTTTGAACTAGCTCTGCAAATTTTGATTTAAACGGAACAAAATTCACATGCAAGATTAAGGAAACCACAGGGATGCAAATATAGGGTTTAAGCTTTTTTATCGAAAACCATCAACGGGTGGCTCAAAAAAAAAGCACAAAAATTATATTTTCAGAACAATTTTGAGCTCAAAAATGATGTCAGTCATTTTTAGGCGAGTCCAGGTGACGGGTGTTGTGGTAAAAAACTGGAAATACGGGGTGGGGGAGAGAGCCATGTTTAAGGCTACGGGAAAATTAATCTCAAAATCCGAATGACGGAGCTGAGGGAATTGACGGGGGGAAGCCAGGTGATAAGTCTACGGGAAAATTAAACTCAAAATTCAATGACCGGGGGCAGCTTTAAGCCTATATACGGGAAAATCAAACTAAACATTGAAATAAATTAAACATTATCAATGTACGACAAAAGCCTAATTAGTTCAAAATAGTATGCTCTAATCATCTAGCGGGCAATATTATACACCTCATATAGAGATTCCTGTCATCTGATTATTTAAAATGAGGGCTTGGGTTTAACTTTAACTACATCCTATAAACTATATTGGGAGTGCAACTCTTGTTAGTTTAAACTACAACCAACAGACTCTTAATAAACTAACAATCGAAAAATGAAATAAAATAAAAACATCTCACAAGTACATAGAAAACAAATTCTAAATTTTCACTGCAGTCGTGAAATTGAGTCAGTTATCTTCTTGTAATGACCCAAATTAAACCCCAGTTAGAAAAAGGCACTTTATAAATGGTGTAAATCATTATTATGATTATCAATTACAGCTAGATAATATACCACTTATTCAATTTTTTCCAACTATATATATATATATATTATTTTTTTTAAAACATGATTGATTTTTTTATTTGAAACCGACTCAACATTACAAAACAATGATTACACCTTGCATAAAAGTTAATCGACAAGGTTACAAAGCTACCTACCAACACATGGTTTTGTCTGACAAACAAATACACCACGCACTGCTATGATTTTATGATTTATTATTCACACAGTATAACTTACGCTAAGTACTGGGGTTTTGCGCGATTTTAAACCAAGATCAGATTTTTAAAGTGCTAAAATGCATGAAAAAAGTCAAAAAGCGCAAAATTGTGCGATTGCCAATTAAGCCAATTAACCCTGTTAGTTAAAACAAGAATAGAGAAAAAAAAGAAAGAAAAAACACAATAAAAACCATAGGCAGACAATGTTAACTGCCCCAAATCAAAACCACAAAAATTACAATGTTATTGGAAAGTCTTGAAAATGTGATTTGTATGTTATTAATTACATTTTTAAAAACTTTTGAAAGCTTGAGGAGTTGTCTAGATTTAACCAACATTTATAATGAATTTACGATTATTTCTTGTTATTTTATCGGTGAATTTGCATAAAGAGTGATTAGGGGAAATTTGTGAAGGATCCCAAAAAGCGCAATCAAGACCAAAAAGTGTGAATTTTGGTGCTTTTGCGCGATTGATCAAAATCCGATGCTTAGTATAGGCACAATTTCAAATGGAATTGATATTAAATGAATCATTTGTCTCTGATCTATGAAGAAGTATGGAGCTACAGCTCCAATCTTGAATTATGTATAGACCTATATTCATAGTATGAATTGTTTATCAACTGTATAGATCAAGAAAAATCAGAATTGTGTAGTTTTATGTTAGGATAAACTGTTAATGGAATAAATAACTACTTCAGAATGAAAAGCTTTCAAAATCAGTGTTTGTGTAGTTTTATTTCTTTAATTTCTTTATTTTGGTACCAAAAGTATGGCTTAAAAAAAAGAGGAAAATATAACTCCCTATTAAAAAGAATAGCTGAATTCCTCTTTTTAAGCCTAAAACTGGCATCTCTGATTCTACACATTTGATATACTTGATACTACAATAAAAAGTATTGACCATCTGCTTATTTCTGCAGGAATATTCCAAAGTAAAAGGAAGTATCTTGCATGTGATCTGGAATTAACATACTGCCTTTTTCCATTGCGGGGCAGATCTGCCAGAATAATGGTTATGCCCCTATGGTATAACCTACATTATCAGAGCAAATAAAATACACCCCTTCCCCTGGGTCTGCCATAAGGGTGTTAACAGCTTTAATTTTGGTATTGAATTGTATATGGAAGGCCAAATCAATTGCCAAAGGTAACTTATGATTCACACCTAATTTAAATTGGTTTCAAAGTCTATTCATTGTTGAGAAGGATGTAAGGCCTTTAACATTGTCATTGTTATTTAGACCAATGAGATTTCACCTCCTTTGTTGTTGAAAATCAATTTATTGTTCAAGCAACTGAATTTTTTATCTTCATAATAATTTCTGCCACGGATGAAATAGGTTGTTGTTTTTGAAAGAAATCAAAAATGGTTTCTGTATGTACATATTGACAACAGCGAATTACATAGGGCATTTCAAGTTTAAATATGATTCTGTCATTTAGTATGAACACTTATAACAATGCAGTAAAGGATAGGAAAGCAACGTTGTTTATTCAACTTCAAGTTTACATTTGTCTTTTAAGTATGGATACTGACACATATTACAATAATGGTATGATATCAACATTGTTTTTTCAACGTTAATCTACGATTTTAGCAGTCAAATATGGACAGAGATAACAATGTCATGAATGTGGGTTTCAACGCCGGTTCTTCTATGCAATTTAACTTTATGATTTGGTAGATCAAACATGGACGTGCATTACGATGCAGCGAAAAAATGTATTTCAACCACGGTTCACCAATAATTGTAAGGATTATGTCATTTTAAATGGACATGAATAACAACGTTGGTTTGACAGTCATTCAAAGCATCAAGAAGCCCAGAAGATAATTGTCAAGTTATCTAAATTGCTACAAATAAAACTGAACATTATCAACGAAGGAACACTGGAGATAGCTGTAGTCTTTGTCAGTTTTCTCATGTACAACGTGTCTAAATACAACCATATCTAATGGTAATGGACAATTGATCAACCATTCCTTCGGTCTTGGTTCATAGCCGTCGCTGTTGTCATCACCGATACCAGATTAACTGAGAAGTGATAAATTCAATACTGATTTGTTCAACAAAAGGTAATGTTGCATTTTCATATTTAATCGTTACACTGAGAGACAACTCTGACCAATATTAATGTTTGTGACACATTTGCAGTGTGGCATTGAGAGTTATAATTGATCAAATCTCAAAGTAGTATCTATAGGGCCTAATAGTTTGACCGCACAGCGTGAAGATCAAAAACTATTTCATTAATAATTTAGTAGTTGCCCCCATCAAGGTTTCTCTTATAATTTCTAGTATCGAGGTTTAAGTTTTAAATAAATGCATGGAACTGTCCATTGAGGTAAATGTTTTTAATTATCCTATTAACATCATGACATTATTGACAAGTTATGGCATACAAAATAAAGTTATGGTGCAATAGTTAAAGGCAAATGTTGCAACATTTTGTTAAAGGTACCTAGTAGGAAAATGGTTTCTTAAAATAATGTATATTATTAATTTGTTAACATACTACGTTTTGCCTTAACAGGTTTTAATAACATGATAAATAGCATACATTAGTGGTATTTGATTTAAATCAAAGAATATTTGGTAGATTTTCATTGCTCTTGATGAGAATTATTTGGAGCATTATGAAAGGTGCTTGATGCTTGATGTGTTATCGTCACTTAATAAACGAGTTGTTGATTTCAATTAGACAATGTCTTCAGTAATGGCAATGATGATATTAAATGCCAATTTATTTTTTAAGCGTATGGAGACTGGTAAAAGGTCTAGTTTCTTAAAATATAAAATTAATAATTTGTTTACGCTATGTTTTGCCTTATCAGATTTTAATAACATAACAAATAGCATACATTACAGTGGATATTTGGTATATTTCATTGCTCCTCTTGATGAGATTTATTTGGAGCATTATGAAAGGTATCTACACTTAAAGCAAGTTGTTTATTTCAATTGGACAAAATGTCTTCAGTAATGGCAACAATGATATTATGTGTCAATTTGATTTTCAGGCACATGGAGAAAAGAATTAGTTTCAAGGTTTGAAATTTATAAAGTATAGCAACCAGTAGGTGGAAGTATAAGATGCTTGCAGAATATAAAGTCTAGGTTTGCATCTTGTATTTGAAGGCAGATTAACATAATTATATTGCCTTTAACTGGGTAAAAAAGAAAAAAAAAGTTGAGATGCTAAATCAAAAAGGCATTGTAATGGTAACTTATTGATCAAGGATAACCTTAAAACAATCAGTCTCTATATTTGATGTAAAGTGGGTAGTTACACAACAAATTGCGTTTTCGGGATAGAAAATTTTCATGCTTTGTGTGTTAAAATTGTGTTATTGCAATCAAAGATTGTTGGAGAGAGAGGACATTAATGAGAAAATGTTTTTAAAATTATTTAGCATGATACAAGTTGGGTATTTTGGCACGGCACTTTGCATAAGAGTATCTTAGGTGTAGTAGGGAAGATAGTTTTAGATTATCCAAGATTTATGAATCTTGACCATCTTGTCTTTTCGAAATTGCTGCTTTTGTCTTTTCTTCTTTTTTCAGGATGCATACTTTGTTGGCGCTGTTGTGTTTGTCGTTGAAACTGGTGCAACTATACCTAATCAATTTTGATGCATAAACATTTAGCAATTGACTTGATGATCAACCACGATACGGTCTGGCATTTTTGGGCTTGTCCAGTGGATGAACATTTTACGGTGACTGCGCCTATGTGGACAGGTTGTGCTGCTGTAGTCGTTGTGAATCTTACTTTTCACCAAGCAAGGAAGTGCATGTGCTCGTTTTGTTTGAGAAGTTTTGTGCAATGTTACATTACATGCTCTAAATCTCACAATTGTATTGGATGTCATTGATTCAGCAATTGTTACGCATATTAAATGGCAAACTGTCTGATACAAGTGTGCATGAATTAGCTTATCGCATTTTAATGGTAAACTGTCTGAAACGACTCATGATGCAACGGACACAGTTTAAGTGGGCAAGCTGTACTCCTGAATAACTGTAATCCAGATGTGATAACAGGTACACATATTTGTTTTGGAAAATACACAAATACCACGTTATGAAAGAAATTTAAGCAGCAGCAGTTAAATCGTTATTTGCTGTGACACTATTGTTTTCAAAGCACTGGGTGACAACCCTAAGAACATTCTACATGTAGGTATCATTCAGCACCATAATTTGGTGTTTTCATGGATTTTATGATCATAAAGATTTAATGCTATTCAATGTTAATAAATGCGAAAGCCTAAAAACAAAAACAAACAAACAAACAAAATATATATATTTATATATATATATATAAATATTGTGGCAAGGAAATACATACGTGCGGATACTGTTATTAAATTTCTTTGCATTAAAACTTTCATTCGATCATATATGTGTAATTATGGTTCACGAACATTTAGATTGAGATATACTTAACCTTTTGATTCTTTAATCAGCTCATTTGTGTGACCAGGTTAAATTTATTATAAGTGTTATACATGGAAATTATCTGTTGTAAAACATGGTTAAAGCAATTATCTCCAAAGGCCAAGGATGGTGCAAGTTATGCCTTTCAAAGGTACTTTACCTGAGGAGATATAGTTAAAGCATAATATCCTTTTACACTAGTAGTTACAGCAGAATCATTTGCAGATCATAATTTTAGGCCTCTATACCTGTAAACTTACCAATTTACCTCACATATTTCATTTGGATATAAACAACCATGCTAATCAATAGAATAAAATTTCCAGGCAAGCAAAGAATGTTAGGAAGATGTAGAGGTAGAGCTGTGTTTACATGCTAAAAAGAGTTAACATGTGATATATGCATGTATTATTTGCAATATTTGTAATATTATGACAAAAACAAAACTATAAGATCAACCAACAGGAAAGGACTGGGCTTATTTGGCATGGTTTGGTATTGTAAAGTTGTATATATTTTCTCTTGCTTCCATTTGTTGGTTTTATTTTGCAATACTGAATTTATTCCACATGTCTGCACTAAGTAAGGAAGTATATTTGTGAATTGGTGCATTTTCAAAAAAACAAAAAACAAAAACAAAAACAAAAAAACAAGCGTCACCATAAAATGGATGAATTTATTGCCATTAATCGTCATTTCAAACTTATGTATAATCCTTTTAAATTTTGAAAAACCTAAATTTATGGTATTGCTAGTTGCTTCAATATTTTATGGCAAAGGTGGATCGAGTGTACTGGTATATTAAATGTTTATTTGCGGTCAACACAGGCAACAACACACACATCAAATTTTTATTTTGCTTTGTGGCCAGTTTAATTAATTGGAATGATAAATATTATCAAAAAGATCTTTAGTATATACATAAATTGGCAAAGTTTTAAGTTATTTCTCCAGTATTTTGTTCAAATGCATTTTACCACACCTAGGAGCGGAATGCTTGGTCGCTGATTCGTCAGGGCCGGAGAGGAATTTCAGAGTTATTTTTCAGCCTAAAAGGTTTTATTTCTGTTTTCGCCTTTCCCTAGGTCTAAGAAAATAAAAGTGAATTCCCTTTTTGAATGTCATGAAATCTGTTCTGCTTTATCAATATTGTGCAAGTTTTGTTCAAAGGCATTTAGTTAACAAATAAGTAAAAATACAAAAAAAAAAAAAAAAAAAAATAAAAAAAAAAAATTGGTTTTCTTGTTGAAACAGTATGCCTTTGTTCTTGATTACCAACGCATTTGGTATGAGTTGATGATTCAATGTGCACATATGGGTTTGGTAATGACAGTAGAAGTTGCAGAACAATTTGATCTGAGAAAGCAAATAATATAACATGTTATATGAGTTATGTTAAAATGATAGTTTGTTGGTAGCAATACGTGTTGACCATTAGTAATACAAGTTTAAGTTTTTATTGGTATTTAAGGAGGTTTAGAACTGAGAGACGGGGCTAAAAATGAGATCATATTATCTATTGCAAATAATTTTCTGATGATGAGTATCATATTTCAATAGAAGGGTTGGCCTAAAGTCACAACTATTTGTCTTTTCCATGCATTGGTGTAATTGTTATTAAACATATGTAATAGAAAAAGAAAATTTGTGTATAAATTTGTCACCTCTTATTCGAACTATGTAAAAATCAGATGAACAGTTCAACAAATATTTGCAATTAAACTTTAAGTCAAAGGCGTAGCGGGCAGTCAGTAGAACACTTTGAGTTTATGGTTTTTATTGAATTTGATATCATTATCCCTTTCACAGATTGTCTGTTTTT
>JXSR01S073298.1:2771-18240 GCA_000969725.1 Ophiothrix spiculata
CACTACACATTAGATCATTATCGTTAATATATTTATAAAGTTGCCTGTGTACAATTTTTTCAAGAACTTTTGAAATTACTTGTAATACAGAAATTAAACTTATCTTTATCACCGTTTTTGTATATCGGTGTGACCTTAGCAACTTTTAAATCATCCGGCATACAACCTTGTTTGAGACACATGTTGAAAATTTTACATAAAATATCAGCAATAGCTGTAGACCCATATTTAATTAACTTTGTATGGATACAATATTACTATGGTGATAAAAGACAAACTAAATTATATAAAACGAGCAAATAAAATAATACTAAAACGAGCATATAATATTTACAATACTCGAAACTCTTTATACAAAGTATGATTAAAACATTGAGCAGGATGATATACAAAGACGATTGAAATTTACATTTTAAAATCTTTTTTGAAAATGGATTTAAAAGACATAACATTTATTGCGTTTTTCTTATTGCCTGACATTGTATTCCATAAACTGCTACCTTTGTAGTGAAAATTACTTTTGCCATAATTTGTATTGCACTTTTGTAGATAGAGATAATTGGCCACACGTTGTCTTGTGTTGCGTGAATGGACATTATTTACATATTTAAAACGACTAGTTAGATAAAAGGGTGCCATATCATGGAGAGCTTTAAACATCATGCACCCTGTTACGTGTAAAATGCGATCACGAACGCTCATAAAACCTAATGTGGTTAGCATGTCACTTATATGCGTGCGAAAAGGTGCACCTAAGATAATTCTCATGGCGATATTTTGCAGTTTTTGGAGCTTGTTTAAGTTTAACTCACCACAGTTGCTCCAAATTAAAAGCCCATAGTCTAAGTGTGGGAGAAACATTGTATTGTAAATGGTTATGAGTGAACTCTTAGGTATACCACGCGAGTCAAAAAAACTGCAATAATTAGATGGAAGCCATATTGTAAGAACAAAGGTAATTTCGAACAAATTATATAATTTCTAAATAGATCATGAATTAAGCTTTCAAAGGGTGAAAGAATGGTGGAAATTGATAAAGGCATTGCGAAGATATCCTTATTTGAATAATATGGTATGAAAACAGTTCTGTCCAAATGAGCATACCTCCTCAAACGAGTAAGTACCAATCTTGAATTTCTTGCCAACACCTCTTGAACAATAACACAAACCGATTACATTGCTCTAGTAAAAATTTCTTCTTTATCTATTAATTTACATATAAAAGATAATTTAGGCGGTTTTTCAAGTGCAAAATGACATGTTTGGGGATACTGTCTTAGAAGAGAGAGCTTTTTAATCAGTCACTGTTCAAAATGGCTCAAGATCAGTTCACAAACGAGCATTTAACGTGCTCTTATTGCTGAGGTTTATATTTTACCACCAAATATCATGCAGAAGTGAAATGGGGATTTAAACAGGGTGCATTCCCTCCATCGTGTGTACTATGTGCATCCACCATCTATAATAGAATTCAGGCGAAATTCAAAAGAACAAGAACAGTCAGTAACCTAAATAAAGAGCGACCTGGAAGACCGCGAATGGCAAAAAGCAGGAGAAATGTCGACCGCGTTCGTCAGACATTGGTAAGGGATCCAGAAGTGAGCTCGCAAATAAATCCCCTGCCCCATGTGTCTCAGTCCAAGTTCAACCGAAAATTGAATATTCACCTAGCTCAAATGGCCATTTTCAAGGCACCCAAACACAAAAGAGAAAAAATAATGTCATTATTGTGTTCTCCATTAATAAAACATATGCACGACATTTGGACAGAACTGTTTTTATGCCTTCCTTTTCAAATAAGTGTATCTCTACGACGCCTTTATCAACTTTCCCCATTCTTTCACTATTGCAAAGGTGAATCTATGATCTATTTAGATATATACATTTTATGTTCATGATATCACTTGTTCTTGAAATATGGCTTTCATTTAACTATTGCAGTTTTTTTGACTCACTCGGTATATGGTTTTATTCTCCTCATCACGCCAATTGTATTGCACATTTTCCGGGAAACATTTGGGATGTGATTAGTCGATTTCAGATTAGCGTCTATGTAACACCAAGGTATTTAAAAGAATTAACATTGTCTAGTTTTACATTGTTCATAATGATATTAACATCGTTGACTCGACTTGTTTTTACTTGAGTACCTAGTAACATAAATTTTGTTTTTCTAACATTAACTTTCATATAATTATCAAGCCATTTACAAAGTGATTCAATATCTTCGTTTATGCACTCTTCTATAACATTAACATTATCATGGCAACATAAATTAGTGTGTCATCGGCATACATATCAACAGAAGATATCATTACACTTTTAGACATATCATTGTTAAATAACAGAAATAAAAGGGGGCCTAATATCGACACCTGCGGAAACCCAGATTTGATGACATTTGGGTTTGATATTACACCATTTATAGATACACATTGGACACGATTACTAAGATATGACTTAAACCATTTATTTTCAGTATCCTTGATTCCGAAGGAATATAATTTCTCAATTAGCAAATTATGGTTTACCATGTCGAATGCCTTGCTAACATCAAGGAATACTGCATCGACATTATTCCCTTTATCAATTTTTTTCTTTCCATTTATCAACGGTTTTGATTAAGGCTGTACAAGTAGAATGCTGTTCACGGAAACCTGATTGGCCACTACACATTAGATCATTATCGTTAATATATTTATAAAGTTGCCTGTGTACAATTTTTTCAAGAACTTTTGAAATTACTTGTAATACAGAAATTGGTCTGTAGTTTGTAAACTCATCTTTATCACCGTTTTTGTATATCGATGTGGCCTTAGCAAATTTTATATCGTCTGGGATACAACCTTGTTTGAGACACATATTGAAAATTTTACATAAATATCAGCAATAGCCGTAGACCCATATTTAACTAGCTTTGTACAAACATTATCAATACCACTGGCTTTATTTGGTGAGATAGACTTCAATTCATCAAGTACTTGATCGGTGGTGATTTCAGTGAAAACAAACCTATTATCATAATCATCAACGATTCTGTTTTTGTTAAATTTTGTATCCAACATATGATCGTGCTTAAACGTATCCCCAATGCTAGTAAAATGAACATTAAAACCATTCGCTAAATCACATTTCACATCAGCTCTAAACCGAGCTGATGTGAAATGTATATGTGCTGAAGTATTATTTTCTATAATGTAAAGTGTTTGTTTATTTGTTTTTTTCAGAATGAAATGCAGGATATTTGCTTTATATAAATGATAAACCATTGCTTACAACCTTAATCTTTCCTTTTTTCTTTAAATGCCCCGCTTAACTTAGAATACCTGTGTCGTTGCGTGCGGCATTTGTAACATTAATAGGTCACGCATTCTGTCTCGCTTGGGAACACGGGGTAAACATTTTAATTAAACACATGAGAGTTGCAAAAGAGATTCCATGGCTTTCAGCATTTACTTACCGGTTGATGAGGCTAGACTTAACGCCAGGCGAGTCCAATCGACAGGTGACAGGTTTTTTGAAGCTACATACATGAAAACTATCGGTGTAATGATGGTAGCCGCTTACATGTGACCGTCCAGCCCAAAACAGCAGTAAATGCCAGCTCTTGTCATTTTCACTTTTTTAATTATTTGTAAAGACCATGCTTTGAGGATTAAAATGACACCTCGATGAACTTCACACGATTTCCAGAAGTCAAGTTATGGTCCGTCAAAGGTTGTCAGGGAGTAAAACGTATAACTGAGATAAACGCATTCAAAGATTAGTAAGCCCTATTTTTTCTGTTGATCGTCTTAAGAATAAGGCAATTTATTTCACCTTTCCCATTATTTTCTTGAAATGAAACTTTGCTGGTATTTTGTAGTAAGCACTAGGATTGTGAATCTGTCAAAAAATCAGTTTCGGCAAATAATGACCTTGACATGTATTTCCACCTGTAGCGCAAAGTGAAATTTCTGGCATTTACTGCTCATACGGGCTGGATGGTCACATTTGTAACAACGATTGCAGAAAAAGTAATTTGTCACACTGAGATATCAACGAATTTCCATTACCATATATATTACAATGCAAAGACATGTTGCCGTTTAGGATGTTCATACCAGTGTTCCTGCTAAAGCCGTGTGGCCTGCCATTGGCGCAAGAGCCGGGAAAATTGGCGCAACATGTTTCTAAAAATGTGTAAAAAAGATTTCTTTCGTGGCCTATTGTCAGCATCAGGTCATGATTTTGGCGTAAGCACCTCTTCAACGTCATAATTGCTCTTATTGGCGCAAGCTCAAAAGCCTTAGAGGGAACACTGGTTCATACTATAATCTATTACAATTTTACGGATTTTCCTTATCTAATGTTTAATGATTTGCATTTAAGGTAATACATCCGTGTGTAAATATATAGAAACTACTCAGCGCCGAAAACATTCAAGTCATTTTACATGAAACCAATTCATCATTCCTTTTTACCTATAGTCTTTCATTGAAGTGGCTGTATAAAAGGGACACTGTACTTACCTCGCTAGATGTTCGTCTTATACACGATATACACAGTTGCTCATATAGTTGGAATAACAATATTTTTACAAATTTTTTATGTAAAGATCAATTTATGATGAACATATCTGGTAACGTATGTTGCTTTTGGTTTGATTTAATAGGTAATCTTGTTAGGTGTGAAATGGAACTCCGAATGTGATCAATTTCTTCATGTACTGGTAAGGGAGCAACAACAAAAATGGGTCAAAAACGTGATTTTTAGGTCAGATTTGATTTGACCCCGCCTTTGACCCCATCACTTCTTTACTAAAGTTAAGTGGTCATATTTAATGTTTATCTGTAGTAGAGTGAGTATCAGGTGATTGAATGTCTTTGTCACGCTTGATTGCGCCAAGAATATGCTTAGAAACAAAGCACAAAATGATCCTCCAACGCCCCTCACGGTACAAAAATCGGGTTGTGGTTAATGTCGAATGGTCCATGGTGGTATATGACACATCCAAAGCTTTTTAAGATGTCATATACCGCCGGGAACCATTCCACGTTCACTACAACCGTATTTTTTGTAAATTGAGGGGCGTTGGAGGACCATTTTGTACATTGCCTCCAAGCTTTCTCTTGGCGCAATCAAGTGTGACCAAGACATTCATTCACCTGATTCCCACTCTACTACAGATAAACATTCAATATGACCACACTGAAAACCTAAACTGGTCAGTGTGACTAACTTTAAGCTAGTCCAGACGGTACACATCTAGACTAGCTTTAAGTTAGTTTGTATTGCTGGACTAACAAGGATGATTAACTTAGCCTAGTCCAGCATGCTGGACTAATCTCATTTTACTTGCTTGACTAGTTTTAAGTTAGTCTGTTGACCAGCTTGACGTTAGTCCAGCAAGCTGGACTAGTTTAGGCTAGTCGCTTGACTAGTTACTGACTAGTTTTAAGTTAGTCCAGACGGTACACATCTTGACTAACTTAACGTTAGTCAAGCAGACTTGACTAACGATACGTTAGTCAAGCGGGACTAGGCAACGTTAGTCAGGCAAGCTAGTCGAGCACGCCAGTGCACATGCATGTGCGATAACAAGCTTTTAAGCTTAATCCACGATGTATATATAGCTAATTCGTCAATAATGTTGAGAGAGGTTTCAGAGTGACATATGACCAAAATAGTCCGTGAGCTGCATATAATCAAATGTTATGATTCACAATACATCAGTACATAATGGTGATATTTATGAGGTCAAACAACGGCACGATGTTTTACATGTCTGTGCTGTCCACCATGTTGCCATCAATGACTCCACCTGACCGTGCTCAGCCTGACTAACTTAAGCTAGTCAAGCCAGCTTGACCAACTTGAAGTTGGTCAAGCTCTTTTGTACTGTCAAGCTAGTCAAGCTCTCAGTCTGGCAAACTCGTCAAGCAAGGTTTTGCACGTTAGTCAAGTGGGCTTGACTAGTTTACAAGCTAGTCATGCAGGCTCGACTAGTTTAAAGCTAGTCAAGCCTGGCTTGACCAACGTCAAACTAATCAGGCAAGCTGGATTAACCTGCCTGACTAGTTTGGGGGCGGCGTAGTGTAGTGGTTAGCGATCTCGCCTTGCACGCATTGGGCCCGGGTTCGATTCCCGGTGAGGGTTGCCTTGCCGGAATGGAATCTCGGAATCTTTGCTAAGATGTTTGTCTGATTTGGTGGGAGCATTGGGTCAGATATTCGATCTTCTCCGCCCCTTACATGAAGTATTTAGAGTTGGGTGAATATTTCATGAGAGATTGTCGTCCTTCGGAGGGGACGTAAAGCCGTCGGTCCCATGTACAGAAGAGTCATACCTGTACATGTAATCGCAGTCAGTATCGTAAAGAGTAGGGTATTCTACCCCTGATTGTTCCCAACCCCGTTCTGGTCATTGAAGGGGTACCCCTTGTAGAGTGTTTATCACTGTTGGGTATACCCGTGAGGATCACTCCTCTAAAGTGTAATAATAAAAAAAAAAAAGTTTAAAGTTAGTCAAGCAGCTGCTTGACTAGTTAAAGTTTTCAGTGCACTCAACTTGAATAAAGAAGTGACCGGGTCAAAGGCGGGGTCAAATCAAATTTTACCTAAAAATCACGTGTTTGACCCATTTTTGTTGTTTCCCGCTTACCTGTACATGAGAAAATTGATCACATTCGGAGTTCCATTTCACACCCAATACGGTTACCCATCAAATCTGACCAAAAGAAACATAAGTTTTCAGATATGTTCATCATAAATTGACTCTACATCAAAAAGTGGTAAACATATTTTTATTCCAACTATATGAGCAACCGTGTATTAAGTAATATTTATTAAAGTGGATGTATTATAGGGACACTAGACTTGCTGTGCTAGTTGTTCCTCTTATACACGATGTATTAAGTAATATTTAGTATCACATTTTACCAAACATACGCACATATATATAAAGCAATTAGATCGACCAGATGGCAGATGTCTGAAAGATATCGAGATATATATATTTGACAGATATGATGTCTACAATAGGTATCAGATCAGAGTGATGCTTTTTCTGGAGGCATCACAAAGTAGCACCAAGGTTTTATTAAGTTCATGACGATACATATTTTGCTAATAGTAGACAACGTGAGAAAATGTTCAGGCCAGTGTTTGTCAGGAACCCTCTGCATAAATAGACTATGTTTAATTAGCAACCAGTCACACAGAATTGATGTAGTGATCAGTCAGATGAGCCATTTTTCTAACACAAACTAACAGGTAACTAATACTACTTGTTACCTTTTTGGTATAATATAATTCTTACCTTATTGCATAAAGTATTGTAAAGAATATTATTATTTATATCAGGCTTTTGTACAATACAATAAAACTGTGTATTTTACAGAAGTGCCAGGATGTATACAATATTCTAAGAAATATTGTACACATCCGGGACATTTTGCATGAAAGTACCAGGATGCATACAATATTCTAAAAATATTGTACGCATCCGGGCACTTTCCAAGAATATTTTAGCTGCTCTGAGTTGATCGATTTTCAAATATATGAATTTTCAAATTTTCCGAGATTCAATTTTTCGAGTTTCAAAACTGCGAGTTTCAAATAGTTGAGTTTCTAATTTTCGAGTCGCATAGTTTCGAGTTTCAAATATTCGAGTTTCAAAATTTTGAGTTGCAAATTTTCGAGTTGCAAATTTGAGTTTCAAATCTCTCTTTTTTTTAATTTGAGTTTCAAATATTCGAGTTTCAAAGTTTCGAGTTTCAAATTATCAAATTTCCCCGGCGAGTTTCAAATATTCGAGTTTTAAATTTTTGAGTTTCAGGTTTTCAAGTTCCAAATTTTCGAGTTCCAAATTTGAGAAAGCCTGATATAAATAATAATAATAATATTTAATGGCTTATTTTCGGTTGATACAAGAAAACATTGTACTCGCTAAAAAAATATTGCACTCGTCTTCGACTCGTGCAATATTTTTTTAGCTCGTACAATATTTTCTTGTATCAACCTCAAAGCCATTCAATATTATATAAATATCTTTCAGAATGTATATTTCAGCCAATGTCTGTATCGAGTGTTGTAATAAGGTACACACCCAACAAAAACGGGCTCCACTCGCTAGTCCAAAAAGGTATTCAATGGGGAAAATATAACCTTGAAAAAAGCTCGCTAGTCCGAAAAATATCTGAGTCGCTAGTCCAAATGCTCGCTAGTTCGAATATGAAAATAGGCTCGTTAGTCTGAATTGTTAAAACAGCTCGCTAGTCCAAATTCGAAAAACGGCTCGCCAGTCCGAATTTTAGAAAACAGCTCGCTGGTCCGAATTAGAAAAATAGACTCGCTAGTCCGATTTTATAAATAAGCTCGCTAGTCCGAAATTAGAAATAGGCTCGCTAGTCCGAATTTTAAAAACAGCTAGCTAGTCCGCTTTTTTCCTATTCGAAATAACAAGCCTATTTCTAAATTCGGACTAACGAGCCTATTTTAAAATTCGGACTAGCGAGCTGTTTCTAAAATTCGGACTGATGAGTCTTTTTCAAAATTCGGACTAGCAAGCATATTTTCATATTCGGACTAGCGAGCTGTCTGACTAGCGAGCTTTCGGACTAGTAAGCTATCGGACTGGCGAGTTGTCCCCAACAAAAACTTGAATTAATTGATGCATGACCTTAATAGCAACATCTCATCTGCCCAATGATTCAGTGCACCATGACGATGTATATATGGAGTAAGTAAACTTTTGGACCGAAATATGAAATATATTTAGCATGATATGAAAGATGGTATCCATAAACATCAGCGAATTAAAACCAACCATCATGTATTGTTGTTGGTTTTTCGTAAATTAAGGCAGCAATATTTAAACCGGACCATACTTAAACTTAGTGAGAATTAAAAGATTCCTTGATTTGAAAAATTAGGAGAATTATAAAAAAAATCGGTTTGTTGCAATAAACTGTTTCAGCTCCAACATAGTTATCTGTTTTTATACATTGCTATCATTTCGAAAGATAAACATGTGAATGTCTGTACGGGTGAACATCCAAATTAAAAAGGAATAAGACCTATTTTCTTGATTAAAAAGGAATAAGACCTATTTCAAATCAAACTGCTGGAGCTATTCCGTGATTATATGCTTAACTTAAGATTTGCCATTTTGTATTGATTTAAATGAAGTAAATGAATTTCAGGGAAAAAAACCTATGTATAATGCATACCACAGTCATTTTGATGATATAAAATTTGGATCGCTTACAATGATACTGGACCGAACTTATAAGGGTTTTGTTAGGGCTGGAACTCGTACATTTTGTCTTGTTTTACAAAATAAAAAAATCATGAACAAATGGATGACCAGTATAATATTTCTGTAAATATATCTGTTTGTAACAAGAAATGTCAGTAATGTTTTTGTAAAGAAAAAAAAACTTTGCAGGACCTATTAATATAAAGAGAGTAAATATCACCAAATGTGCTTGTTTGATGCTCAAAAACGTTGCAACCATCCGCGTTACATTTATTTTTTGTAGTTTATTATGAACTTCTTATATAACACTGTATACTAATTTAGACTATAAAAATAAGAAAATAAACACTAAGAATCCGTTGCAATGATAAATACTGGCCGGTTTTTTCGAATTAATACATTTGTGAAGCGCTTTACACCCTGATGACAGAAAGTAATGACTTGGTAGTTACAGCAAGCTTTCTTCCCAGAATTTTAATAATAATTTTACCCAAGTGCTTTATTGCTGCTGTCAGGAATCGAGTAAGAAACTTTAATTTACTTACCGTCTGTGCTGGTCTGTATCTTAAAGCATTGTGCCTCTTAACGTTTGTCACATTCATAATATCTGAAAAATTGTGTAGTGCCATGAAATGAATTGCACTTGAGACGATTGGCCAAGGGGTTAGGATTAGGTTTTTACCCTTATTACTAGACTAGACATTTTATTAAAAATGTTGAAACTCTCCATGTCTTTGAATAGAATGTTTTGTGACAGATTATTTACGTAAGCACCAGTCTAAGAACGCCATAAACATTTTGACCATTGGCATACAAGTAGCTAAATTGGAATAACTGATTATCTAAGGGATCTTCTCCAAATAACCCCTTTGAAATCATAGTGATCCTTTCAGCCCACGTTAAAGAAATTCCCTTAAAATTTGATTCAATTATTTATATTCATATTTGAAAATTGTGGAATTCTTTCAAAGATATCCACGTTGAATCTATATAATCTCATAGGATTCCAATTTGGAGAGGATTTATAATCTCTGAGGTTATCTAGCTAACAACAACGTCGATTGGTAGATATTAAAATTAATATATTTTAATACCTTTATACTTAATACTAGATCAAATATTCAGTCGAAAATCCTTTTTCATGTTAAAATTTCTGCTAAGGCTTTGTTATGCATACTAGACGAAATTGTATTATTTTTGCCGCATGTTTCTCGACCGCACGTAACATTTGTACTACACAGACTCTGTATCTAGAATTGCCTAAACATGCTGCATCAGTAATCTTGCACGATTATTCCATTCATTTACAACCTCAATTTATTGAGGCACCAATATAGAAGGAAAATGAAACGTAAATTAAAAAAAAAAAACATTTTCCGTATGAATTTTGATTTAATTAAAGTGTAATAATCACTATCTTAAGTTTTGAAGTGATTCTTCTTTCTAGGCAAGTACACTTTTGTAATTACAACATCTTGTTGACACCTTTGATCCCTGTCGACTTGATGCTTCTCACTGGAGTACAACCACTATGGGAACATGGCATTCAATACGACATTGCCAACATATATACCCAATAGCAATGCAGACAAGAACCAATTTGATGCTCAAAATATATTGACGTGAATGTTTTGTTTTTGTCAAAATTGTAAAAAAAAATCACTCTGAACTTCACTTGAATAAACATTTAATATAACTTGACCCAGAATGTGTTTCAAATACCCGCTCTCGTCTAACATAAAATCATACTGTCGCTGCTTTATTATGACATAGACCTGAAATATACACTGTTTTCCACTTAATCTTTCTAATTTGACTTTATTATTACTCTTTAAACGACAAGACGGTGCTGTGCAACAATTTGGTCGTCAAATATCAAATAAGTATAACCAAATGAAATAAACCGAAAAAATCTAATTGACTCTTTTAAGGATTTTTAGATTTTTTAATTACGTTAAAATTTCGCGGCAAAAATTCTAACAATAAATACATTTAGTTCATTTCAAACATAAAATTTCAGGATTTAATTTTCCCATGACGCTAAAGACAGAACATTAAAGTTCATTTAACACGAATTCGGTATGTAAGTATTAATATTATGCTGTAAGAGTAACTTCAGCAAAATAACACTGCAACAACTTTTGAATTAAGGGAATATCTGCTGATTCTCTGGATACCTCTTCAATGATGCTTAAAAGGATGGAATAAATACAACAAAGTTAGCCAGAGAGACTTGACCAACATTTGACCAACCTTGAACAACCACTTTGAGGAACAGAGAACTTTCGGAAATGTTGTCTCTCAAAACACCGTACCTGGCAAACATAAAAACACATTCTATTTAGTTAGGATAAAAAACAAGAAAAGGGAAAGTTAGTGATATGAGGCTACAATGGGAAATTCTCAGCTTCTCCGTAAATTTGTTTTGTTCATTTCAAACATGATTTTTTTCGGGGGGGCGTAATAATTCCTTTGACAGTGGAAACAGAGCCTGTGGTGCTTGGTATTTTCATTTAAATCGTCATGTGAGTGCAAGAAAGTCGTGTCTGCAATAGCTCCCAATTGTCATAAATTTGAATTGCTCACTTTATAATCTCCAGTCTTGGGTCAGTGGTTCTTGAAATGGTTCTTCAGGTGACACCGTCACCTGAAGAACCATTTCAAGAAACACTGACTTAAGACAGGGAAATTTTGAGGAATTTTTCACATTCTTGTGACAAGGCATAAATAAATATAACTTAGGGCAGCCATTGCAGATACGACTTTCTGGCACTCACATGACGAAATGTAACTATCATCCAAAAGAACGTAAAATGCTACTCCTAGCCAAAAGAAAACAGCATGAAATGCCAAACGTAAATACAAGCGATATGTTATTAAACATGTACATACGATTAGATAAATAAGATTCTTGACGCAACAGGTTTATGAGATATTTCAAAAGATGAATTTTACCTCTCAGATGTCAATTTCACCATAATAGGAACAGGGTGTGTCTCTCAAACGTTTTGTTTACAGTATAAAGAGCCTAAATTTGAAATAATATAGGCGGGTATCCTTATGGTAACAATTACGTACCGTAAGAATGTGTATTAGTGTCGACCTTTTCCTAATTTTGTGAAATTACATCGGCAAGCTTGTTATAAATCTTAAACGAGGTAGAACAAGGAGACAAACACATCAATTTCAATTCAATTTCAATTTCAATTTTTATTTCCATGTTTCTTATAACACAATAGTACAATTTTCTCAGGTACATTATGATTTTATACAAAATTTTACAAGATGCATTTGAAAATACTTTCAAGTACTGAAAATACAATAATGATAGATTCTACAATTGATCAATTAAGTTATAAAAGGAGGATTATGACATGATTACAGATTAGAATCAATGGATAGAATATAGGTCTAAAAATAGGAAACATGGCGGAGAGACCAATAAAGTCAGGGGAGTTTTCAGCAGGCCCCACCTTGAAATATGATGACAAGGATATAATTTTTACATGTTACGACACTGGAGGACAAAACAAGAACATCAGTTCGGCGAAACTCACAATTCAGATTCGTATCTGAATTTCGATTTAAAAAAGTTAACACAGCTGAAACGGGTCGAAATGTATATATATACACAATTCGGGATGGGAAATTCCCTATTTACCACTCGTAAAGAGTTCTAGATGATCCCTGACTTCAGGGATGCCACGTGGGTACGGAAAAAAGTAGGAAATTAGTCTGGATCGGATACCAATTTCGAGCGGAGGGAGAAAAGCTTCCCCTTGGAGAAGATTTTGGAATTGATAAAGTACAGCCCATGAACTCAGCCACTTCTCCGTTATAGGTTTTATGCTCTTATTTAGGGTGATGAAAGAACAGACACCTAGAACTAGTGCCGCAGTCCGATACGAAGAAGATGGTTAAAATTTACTGGCTGCTCTAATTCATAGTGATGAAAGATAATATGGAACTATATAGAGATACGTCAGATATCCTCGAATACTAGAGATACGGCAAATATCCTTGAATATATAGAAACTTTACATTCCAATGTAAAGCTTCTACTGCAACAGCTCTTGAGTTAAGTGAACATTTCTGATTCTCTTGGTACCTCTTCAATAATGCTGTCCAGGAGCGAAAAGGTAAAATATAGCTATTCCGAGAGACATGGCGAATATTGACCAACCTTGAAGACCCACTTGAAGACTAGAACATTTTCCGAAAGTGTTGTCTCTCAAAATTCTTGGCAAATACTTGAATCACATTTTATTTAGTTAGGAAAAAATAAAAGAAATGGGTAAAAGTCAGTGATATGAGGCTTTATTATCAGTTACTGTTAAAAAGCTAGTCAGTATAAATGAATATGCATGGTGATATTTTAATGTCTTGAAAGTTGAAAAGTAACAGTTTTAAAATATTAATTCTTTATAAAATAAACAGAATTAATACAAAAGATAAATACAATAAAGTAAGACAGGACAAGACAAGACAAGATAAGAAAGATAAGAAAAGATACGATAAAATGAAAGCACATGCTTTGATCAAAATGTTGTCTTGTATATCTTTGGAATATGGGTCCCAGATAGTTTTCATTTCAACGAGTGTTGGCATTTAAAATCTTAGTTGCATAACAATAAAACAAGATATGAACGCATAACGTTATCTAGAACACATACAGTCATCAGAATACATCATAATACACCGCAACGTGTTAGGACTAGTAAAACATTTATGTTTGTTTGGGCCCACAAACATATCTGGCGCTAGCTTTTCCGTTTCAAATTCCGATGGAAGAATGTGTTGTAGAAATGTAGTAGAGGACTATTCAGGGACATACAAATCAGATTTATTTGATTTAACATTTCTACTATTTTTTTTTTCACGACACCAAAACGTCTGCCCAGTGACTCATAATAAAGAAGGTCCACTTCACTATTGGACAATCCTTAATATTCTACTCTAACATATTTCAGAAGATTAGTAAGAATGACATATTTTAAACCTCCTTAGCTTTTAAATGTAATTGAAGATTCTATAGTATTTTTAAACTCGTGGAGATAGGAGATACGGTATATCAAGAAACGAGATTAATTTACAGCAATTGGTCATATTATTCGAAAAAGTAAATATTCTGCCGAAAGAGTTTTCTAATGACGATCATCTCTACAAATATTGGCTAAATTTCGTTTAAAATTTCTAATTTATCTTTAAAATTCATTAATAAACTGACACCTTACAAGGCAGTGAGGAAATTTACGATATTTCTTCTCACCGGAGTGAAATGTTCCGGCGTGAGACAAGTACAAAGTGGCATACACCTCCGTTTTCAACATCCGGACACCTGCGAGTGAATTATCTATGACTTAAATGTTCTGGGCAAGAAGGTGTTATCAACGTGCTACTGAAACCAATGCAAAACACTTTTTTATTTGCTTGATTATTTAGCCTGCACTCCAGTAATACTCGAAGTTCATAAATAATCTGCTAAATTGATTTTTTTTTTCGTGGACAACCCATCACCATGACCTCGATATTATAAAAGGCAAAGACGTGGTCGTTTGTCGCAGCCATAAAATACAAAGCGACGGCCTCTATGAAAATATCTGTTTTAAACAAGAACCTTTTTAAGTTCCATTTTATAATCCTAAATACTGTTTAGGGATTTTGCAAAATGGAACCCACAGAGCAATAAATGTATAACGAGAGCAATTGGTTTAAGTACTATTATATCACTAATGGCTCGAAGCAAATGCCTTGCATTAACAGAACAGTGGTTCATTTCCATCTACTTTTGTGGCATTGCTCTTGGTTTTTGTAACAGAATTGCTTTAAACCAAATATCTATATATCTGTCTATTGATAAATTTGTATATTTTTAACTCAGACACGTAGAACTAGGGCCGTAATGGTTGTGAAAGAACCACTGAATTTGAAATAATAGGCGGGCATCCTTAACAATTATGTACCGTAAGAATGTGTATTAGTGTCGACCTTTTCCCTGGTAATTTGTGACCGTCCAGCCCGTATGACTATGAGCAGTAAATGCCAGAAACTTCATTTTGCGCTACAGGTGAAAATACATGTCAAGGTCATAATTTGCCGAAATTGATTTTTTGACAGAATCACAATCCTAGTGCTTACTACAAAATACCAGCAAAGTTTCATTTCAAGAAAATGATACATGTGAAATAAATTGGCATATTCTTAAGACGATCAACAGAAAATATAGGGC
>JXSR01S073298.1:19964-35121 GCA_000969725.1 Ophiothrix spiculata
TTTGTATATTTTGATCCGAAAAAGTATCAAAACGATCCACGTTGGATCAAAAGTGATCCTTAAAGGATCAAAATAAAATGATCCCGAAAACTACTCGTATATTTGATACCGGCCTTCTAGGAGTGTATACTCTTTTATTATTATTTTTTGATAACAAAAATAGGCCACTCTTTGTCATTATGTAACATAGACCTAAAACTCTTGTCTTTTGGGGATGACCCTTTCAGGTCTCATTGGGTCGCAGTAAGAAATAACCTACCTTTAATAATATTTAATTGGGCATATTTCAGTATTATGCGACCTTAATAGTGAACGCCAATTTTCGCATTTTACACTGCGCTTTCGCTTTCGCTTTTTACACTAAGCCCAATTTCGAGCGGAGGGAGAAAAGCTTCCCCTTGGAGAAGATTTTGGAACTGATAAAGTACAGCCCATGAACTCAGCCACTTCTCCGTTATAGGTTTTATGCTCTTATCTAGGGTGATGAAAGAACAGACACCTAGAACTAGTGCCGCAGTCCGATACGAAGAAGATGGTTAAAATTTACTGGCTGCTCTAATTTATAGTGATGAAAGATAATATGAAACTATATAGAGATACGTCAGATATCCTCGAATACTAGAGATACGGCAAATATCCTTGAATATATAGAAACTTTACATTCCAATGTAAAGCTTCTACTGCAACAGCTCTTGAGTTAAGTGAACATTTCTGATTCTCTTGGTACCTCTTCAATAATGCTATCCAGGAGCGAAAAAGTAAAATATAGCTATTCCGAGAGACATAGAGCGAATATTGACCAACCTTGAAGACCTACTTGAAGACTAGAACATTTTCCGAAAGCGTTGGCAAATACTTGAATCACATTTTATTTAGTTAGGAAAAAAGAAAAGAAAAGAAATGGGTAAAAAGTCAGTGATATAAGGCTTTATTATCAATAAAAGCTAGTCAATATAAATGAATGTGCATGGTGATATTTTAATGTCTTGAAAGTTGAAAAGACAACAATAGAAAATTATGTCAACAGTTTTAAAATATTAATTCTTTACAAAATAAACAGAATGAAAACAAAAGATAAATAAAATAAAGTTAGACAGGACAAGACAAGACAAGATAAGAAAAGATACGATAAAATGAAAGCACATGCTTTGATCAAAATGTTGTCTTGTATATCTTTGGAATATGGGTCCCAGATAGTTTTCATTTCAACGAGTGTTGGCATTTAAAATCTTAGTTGTATAACAATAAAACTAGATATGAACGCATAACGTTATCTAGAACACATAAAGTCATCAGAATACATCATAATACACCGCAACGTGTTAGGACTAGTAAAACATTTATGTTTGTTTGGGCCCACAAACATATCTGGCGTTAGCTTTTCCGTTTCAAATTCCGATGGAAGAATGTATTGTAGAAATGTAGTAGAGGACTATTCAGGGACATACAAATCAGATTTATTTGATTTAACATTTCTACTAATTTTTTTTTTCACGACACCAAAACGTCTGCCCAGTGACTCATAATAAAGAAGTCCCACTTCACTATTGGACAATCCTTAATATTCTACTCTAACATATTTCAGAAGATTAGTAAAAATGACATATTTTAAACCTCCTTAGCTTTTATAATCATGTAATTGAAGATTCTATAGTGTTTCTAAACTCGTGGAGATAGGAGATACGGTATATCAAGAAACGAGATTAATTTACAGCAATTGGTCATATTATTCGAAAAAGTAAATATTCTACCGAAACAGTTTTCTAATGAAGATCATCTCTACAAATATTGGCTAAATTTCATTTAAAATTTCTAATTTATCTGACACCTTACAAGGCAGTGAGGACATTTACGATAATTCATCTCGCCGGAGTGAAATGTTCCGGCGTGAGACAAGTACAAAATGGCACACACCTCCGTTTTCAACATCCGGGTAACGATTTTTTTCACAAATAGTAAAAAATCAAAAAAATGTTTGCATCCGTTTTGCGTGCGCAAATTTCAATGCACACAGATGTGCCATCAAATTAATCAAATTTTATTTAAAAATGCCAGTTTTTGTCATTTTTCTTGAAAACCAACACAGTGACCCAATTTTTTTATTTCAGTATTTTAAAGATTGTAAAAAGTGCTTTAACATATGTAAAAATTAAAAAAATAAATGGATCACTTACTATTTTACAAGCACATAATGAACGACGTTGTGGAGGTTTCCATATACTCTGTATGGTAAATCGGGTGATTTTTTGGGGAAATATGTACCTTTTGAAATGCCTGTACCTCAAAAACGAGCACGGTGACCTATATTTTTTATTTTAGATTCGTTATCAGCTCAAACAAATCTACCAAATACTACATTTTAAAGAAAATAAATGGAGTATTTGCATCTCTGAGAAAACCCCTTAATTTACCTGGGAAAAACTATCGTACAGCTAAAACATAAATTACATGTTATGTTTAATTCATGGTTCATCTTTCCTACATAGACCACTGTTACCGATAGCATAACTTGATATGCTTAGGGAGTAATGGGAATAATGCACAGTGAAAATATGATACCAGTGTTAAATGGGTCGCCTTGTCCTCAAGGGTATACTTTCTTCATGTTCAAGCAATCAGGGCATTGTCTAGTATGTATTAAAGTCAAAATTTAAAGCAGAAGTCACATCTTAAAGTAAATCACATCTTTAATGAAGTTGGTTAGTTCTTAATAGTTTTTAATATCCAGGTGTCTCTTAAAATCCAAAGTATCAAATGTCGAACTGAAATACAAAGAGCACAGAGGCTAGGCGCGATAGGTGTATTTGTGGTATTATAGTTTGTTTGACATATATATCACATTTAAAGTTTTTAGAAAAATATACCTTAGTAATCTATGAAGACAATTTAACTTCACCTTCATAGGAACAGGATATCTTTCAAAACATTGTGTTAGTAGTATTGTGATCAATTTGAAGTTTCAGTTAAATATTCCAACTGTTAATCCTTGAAGGAGAAAAATGCGTAATGAAAGAACGTGAAATGCTATTGACTTTTTTCATGTGCCCCGCTTTTTAAACTAAATACTTAAAAGACGAAACACCTGCCGGGAAATTTAATCTAGTTAACTCAAACAATGTCAAACGAACCTGTTAATTAGTGAAATTACATCGACAAGCATGTTTGCTCCTCTAAAATGAGGTAGACGCAAATTCAGTTTTAGGAAGAAAAAAGAAAAAGAAAAGAAGTATAGATAACAGTCATTTCTGTAAAGGTTTTATGCTCTTATCCAGGGTGATGAAAGATAGGAGCAAGAACCAATGTCCTAGATAATGCAGATGGTAATATTTAGTGGTGATAGATACCAAGCAACTAGAATTATGACCGGTGCACTGCGATATTTGCCTATTGCGATGTACCAAAATATTCTTATACTTACTGGAGCAAACAACAATTACAACCGACGGTCTGAGCTCACTCAGAATAGATTTTCTTGTCTAACCTTTGTTTGTTGCCTTGGCATCGTGTCCCTCCCGTCTGTTAGCGCTGGGCAAGTCGCCCGAGGAAGGGCAGTCCCACTCTGAAGGTGACGCATACGTAAGGCTCAAAAGACCACACTCCCTTTTTTTTAGCATCGCTGACACCGTAGACCCCTTATGTTTTATAATGTGCTCTCACCAAAAGACCCCATAAATCTTTATTTTTCTCTCACCGAATGCCAAATTTCACTCACCGAATACCAAAAATCGTGCTCTCACCCAATGACCCCTCATTTTGAGGCCAATAAGACCTCATATTTTTGTATTTTTTTCTCACCGAATGCCAAAAATAATGCTCCCAAAAAGCAAGCCACCCAGTGATCCCTTATTGTTTTTCGGCATGTGCTCTCACCGAATGCCCCAGCCTGTCGGAGCGAGGGCCTTACACCTGCATCCATATCAAATTTGACTGCCCCTAGAATAAAATAAAACATGCATCTGATTTCACGGATCTGATTTATTACAATAATTTTATATCGTAATTACCCTTCCACTCACAAACACATTCTATAGGTAATAGCCAGAGGATAATTTAAGACCTTTCCACAATACATAGTAACAGCTCAGTGGGTATGAATGAACTAATGGAATGCTTAGCGGTGAAATTCCACACTAAATTTAACTGTATAATGGGTGTAGCTCTAATGTTGTTCAGTTACTTGGAAAAAATGCGATAAAGTCCTGTTATTATTGAGCAAAGTTGGAAAAATCTAGGCAAAGTTGGAACTTGCATTAGCTCCAGACGTGTTTGTTTAAGTATAATCCACACTAGAAAACTAGCCAATTTTGTCATAAAACTAGCAAAAAAAATGCTATTTTAGTTCAAAAACGTGATTTAATTTTTCATAAAAAATAATATTCCACACACAAAAAAAAACATTTGAAAGAGTCAGAATTCACTCAAATTTCGGTCGATTGTCGCCATGTGAAAAATATTTCTGTTTAGGAAACTATGATCAAGATGTAGAACACGAACAATTCGTATGTGTACATAGGCGTACACTTACACTCTTAAATTGATTTACTCTTTTTGAGTATGAAGAGACCACCCTACTTGTTGAGTAAAAAATTCAGCCAAAGTTTACTCAAGTTGAGTAAACTTTGGCTCAAACATTTTACTCAACAAGTAGGGTGGTTCTATTTTTACTCAAGAAGATTAAATTTATTTAAGAGTGTACGAAGTGTTCGTTTTACTCAAGGAAACAATCGGAAGGCCACAAACTCATCGGGTGTCGCCTTGAGTGCTCGACAAACTTCGCCATACCCAGAAGATATTGCAAGGTTTGTCAACAGATGGCTTGTAGTATATATATTGGCTGCTTGAAAATCGCTGTGCGGTGTCTTGGAGTATGTAGCGGTCAATCAAATAGCTAGAGCTAGGGGTAATATGTCGTATATCATGTGAATGCTTTACAGTCCAGCATTATGGTTTTACAACTCGTATCTATAACGATAATAGATTTCATATTTTACAGGTGACGTAAATTGTCTGCTGTTTTGGTAGTACATCAAATGGAGGATTTTACCGGGCGCTTAGTTTGAATATTTATTGACTCCAAAATGAGTAACACAGAAGAAAATGAAAAACAAATGTGAGCTTTGTGATGAAAATATGTAGACCATCTTGAGCTCTGATTGTATCTGGTTTATCATTGTTTACAGTTATAAATTCTACCAAACATGTTACATGTAAGCTTAAAGTATTATTAAAATAAGGAATTATTGTAAAAATATTTCATGACAAATTGAACTTTTGTTTTTATTCATATTATGAGCAGATGTAGAATAATTGCTAATGTTGAAACAGGAATCAAATTTCATGTAAAACTAGTTTTGTTATACTCACGTTACAAATGTAACCTTACAAATATACTCTGATAACGGTAGTGTATTTCACAGCCGCATATGTTTAATAATGTCGGAAAAAGCAATATCAATCACTAATATATAGTATGATTGACATTTTGCTTTGGTTTTATCATGTTTATAGAATGTTCATAGTGCCTACAACGCACGAAATTGAAACGTGTACTTAATACAGTTTTTTCCTCCATTTCCATTATCTTTTATATGTTTTATGATGCAAATATCTTATCTTGCAGATCTAAACAGTGTTCATGTTAACATAAAGAAGAGATGCATAGTAGTAATATGTGTTATGGGTCCTTTATACTTTCTACATATTTTACAGTTTACCTTCCATAAAAAAAAAAGAAGAAGAAACAAAATTTACACAAATCGTTAAATATTTTTCAAAATACAAAATAGAAAAACAAATTAGCCTGAAAAGAAAAGAGCATATTTTACCCACATCCAGACCCATAAATAAAAGAACCAAATAAAAAGTAGTAGTAGAAGAAGAAGATGAAGAAGAAACATATTTTTGATACAAACCTCTTCTTATTTCGAAGCTTCCACCTATAATGCCGTATAATCATGATAATTACAGTGATGGGTTTAACTTCTCGCTTCTTGACCACATCTGACAAATGTCTTATACCCACAGCTTCATTTATTGTTAACGACTTAAATGTTACCAAAACACGTAAAGAACTCAAGATTCATGACGGCGTCTGACTGACTAAATAAACCGCCAAGTGTTGGGATTTACAAGTTCAGTTAAGGTTTTCAAAATAGAATACGGTACTTTGTTTTTATTGCGATCTCTGATCTGTTTGATCATGAAAATTATTCTCTTAGGTTGATGAATAAAATGTATTCAATTTTGCCAGATTGTACTGAACATTGTTGGCAAAAAATACAAAGCCATGGCATACGTGACAATAATTCTACTATGGATTAACTATCGTGTATTCCGGCCAAAGGTTATTAGTTATTTTTGTTTATGCATATTTAGTGTTTGTCCCATACGTTTGGTATGTAAATCTTTCAATACTTTGTAGCAAACATATTGGCAAGAATGATCAAATCGAGGGTTGAGAGGCACAGGGCCGTATATGCACTGGAAACAAATGAGCCACAAGGTACCTTTTTTGCACGTACTTAACTAATACGTATACGGCTTTGTGGCTCTTTTTCTTTCTTTTTTCGTGCAGATCGTTCTTTGTTCCTGCAAAGGCACAGTTGTTTTCCACCATCTACAAATCCAAGACATTGGTAATAACTCTAATTGCGTTAAGCAACCTGCGTGGTATCTCTCACAATTATGAATAAGAGACAGGATTTTAATACTGTCTCTTATGAACTAACGATTAAGATGTAGTCAATGTTCCCCTGATCTCTTATCATTGTTTTATCATGTTCATCCTTAATGTAGCTTTAGTTTAGTTGTAATCTTTGTAAAATCTATATCAAAATCCTTTAATTGGTTTTGCTTTTTTTCAGATGTAAACCTGATGATAACAGCACTGTCAAAAATATTTGTAGAATAGCAGTAGATTAGAAGTTATCCGTGTTGGCTCCATTGTACTATGGGATTTTAATCATCCTCATTACGTTGGTCTTTTTATCATGCATAATATCTTTCATCGATTTGCTGAATAAGAGTATAAAAGGGCAGAAATGACTATATATGTCTTTTGTCTTTAAGTTTTAAGATCTGTAGTAGAAATAACCATAAATATATGAACGTTTTCTATTTCGTATTTTCAAGACTACAGAAGGAACTATTGCAAGCCACATTTTAGACTTGCTGCAAGTCTTTGAATAACAACTTTCACTTCTGCTGTCCTTTTTTATTATCATGGTCTAAAAAGTTTTGTAAAAACACTGTCAAAAGCTATCTATTTTCCTTTTTGCATTTGAGTCACTTTTTCCAAATATAGTTTTCGAATGGATAATGTCTGATTGACCAGCCTAGATCTAGCATCATCTAAGTGTCAGTGATAACATTGAATAATTGACTGAATTGTTCGTAGAGAAAAAAATGTGTCATAGATAGGCCTACAACATTTATAAATTACATGCTCTGTTTTTGTGCTATTTCCAACCCAAGCCACAAGATTAAAAAGACATGTGTCTATATCCCCTAAAGCAAGTTTGTCAAGCTCCAATGTCACTATCTCAATTTCAATTGTGCTGAGGGTAGGAAAAAATGTGATCAGGCTAATAATAGACCATGTCTGCAGTCAACAGGCCAAGTGATAGCATGATTAAAAGTGATGCCAGGGTATACCAATAGGCATACAGTTGCACCCAGTTTAGCTTGGAATAAGAATTGGGTTCATTTAGTCTTGTGTGTTATTTTGCTTAAAGAAATGCCAGCACAGCCTTGAACCAAGGCTAGTCACATTTTAAAACACTGCATATTTCAAACAATCACGATCAAACACCTCTAGAAAAATTGGCCAATCTCCCTTACAAGACCATTCCTATTTCTTTATTAGGTTTAACAATAAACTAAAATTTTCAATAGTAGTTAAACCTAATCGAGAATTTAAAAGAATATTAATGATAATCAAACGAGTTGTTATAAATATTAAGTATTGATCGGTAGATAATGGAAGTAAGGCATGTCCCACTGTAAATATAAAACGTTCGGCTATCCTTTGTAGACCAAATATGGTGGTTTAGTATTACAATAGACATTCCTAAGTGATAATAAACCGAACCATACACAATTCTGTCTAATGCTGACTTATTACACATTGTTGTCTGGCAATTTCTTGTAGATTGCACAACACTTAAAATCGGTGTTTGCTTGTGTATAAATAGGTAATAAAGATACTTAGCCTGTTCAAGTTTGTCGTAAGTTAAAGGACAAAGGATTTT
This sequence comes from Ophiothrix spiculata, assembly GCA_000969725.1. Classification (NCBI taxonomy): domain Eukaryota; kingdom Metazoa; phylum Echinodermata; class Ophiuroidea; order Amphilepidida; family Ophiotrichidae; genus Ophiothrix; species Ophiothrix spiculata. The sequence continues at coordinate 28,214 of JXSR01S073298.1, forward strand.
GTAAACTAAATCGTAAATGACAAAAGCAGTATTGAATTAATTTTACCGCACAAAAGAGGGATATCAATCAAAGTAGAGGATAGGCTATAATTGTCTTCGACGTAAGCAAAAATCTCTAAACGTCTTAGTTGTGCTTTTTCTCGTGTAAACACAAAAGAATTGTTACGGATTGCAATTTCTCAAGTGGGGATTATCTACTCCAGTGAATGGGTTAACAAAATATTTTACTACGGATTACAAAAAGCATTGTTATGCACGGACAAAACATTTGAACTAGCTAACTGTCTGTGATAATTAAATCACATATTAACCAAATTTGTTGAGGTTACGAAAACATCTATCTTTTCAATTTCTACCAATTCATGAATTAGTAGAGAATCGAATACTAACGTATTCGGAATAATATGTGCGTAACAAACTTTGTTTTAAAACGCCTAGAGTACAACCATTCAAGTGTTCAAAGAAGTTTGCAAACATTTTGCTGAATTTTATGAGCTTCGAATATCAACTTTAAGTTTTCTGATTTATCTCTAAATCACAGATTCATAAATTTTAGACCAAGATGAATTAACTAGATGGAGAATAATTAATAAATTACCAATCGCGGTAGCAACGAAATTTTAATTAGAGAATCAGAACATGTAAAACAATTCAGGCGGAAAACGGGATCGAACTTTAAGGAACCTACAAAACTTTTGCTATACATTACAATAGATATATTTCAATACCTGTCAATTTGCTTCGTAAATGTTGTATCCACTCTTTCTATGAAAATGTGTGATCAAGTTGCTGCTTGTTTAAGTCAGAATCATTAAATTAAAAGAAGTATGTATTTTTTTTTGATTGGAACAATGATATTATATCAGCATGATGTTTATAGTTTGTATTATGATGCACAACAAATAAAACAGACACATACAGGTGTTTTTCTATTTTAAATTTCTGAATATGATATGAAGTGCAGTGTCGTTACTATAAAAAATAGGAAATGCGTTAGGGGTAGAATTCATTTTAATAATTATATTATATTGTTTGATTTCATATCGTTAAAAAGCCATGAAAGCATGATCTGATAACATACATCGGTAACTCTAATTAATATAAACATTGAAATTATAATTATATACCGTACTCATAACCGCAATCGAAATACTTTTGAAATTAGTTACAGGTTTGCTAATTGCAATTTTATTCTAAAATGAATTTACCTCAATTATGATAAATCATGAACACTTTTCAATTAAACGAGTAGAAAAATGTTTAAGTATTAACTCTAATTGCATTTTTGTGAAAAATATACTATTGAGTTAGGTAAAAGAGAGCAAGTTTTGCTAACGAAGCTCGTTTTCAGACAAACTTTTCGTCAGTCGCCTGGTTATAGCTGAATCTGGGTTAGATTGTAAGTGGTTAATTCTTGCTCTGATTTTCTGATTAGAAGTAGAGATTGAATTACTATGGTTCTGCGAGAATACATATAAAGTGTGCGCCACCATTAGCGCTCATTACTGGCCTTTGTCGTGAGTTGGTACAAAACTGCGTCACCGAAGAAGGGTGGAATTTGCACATCCTTTCTTTTTTAGCGGATGGCATATCTTTTCCAATGTTAAAGTCCCATAAAAATATATATCATTGTATAGCTGTGATTTAAGGATCATCGGCAAACCACAAAAAAGCGGATATACATGGTGGAATACATGTTATATAGGGTGTAAATATAGAACTTCACTTCTAAGATATCTTTATAACTAATATGTAATTCAATAATTTGACCATTTTATGTAATATGAAGTGGTTGCTGTGTACTTTTAAATATACCAAACTTAATTTGCTTCTATACTGAGCTACAGTGTGGTTGAACATTTCTTACAAATGCATATAGGAGTCCATTCTACAGATATTAATTTTAATATATGATTTCATACGCAATTTCCTTTCATAATCATTCACAATTTCTTTTCATAATTACTGATTTTTCTTTGGTTCATTAATAATAACACTTCAGTTGATGCAATAGCCAAACCTTGCAATGCACTGTATAGTCAAATCAACTTATTTGAGGCATTGCGTACATACATGCGTGCTCCGTTGCATCCTCACGCCCATACCTAGCGCTATTCAAATGCGATTATTTCAAAAAGTAAAGAATATTTGAAGATGAAACAATGGTAAATTATAGCTTGATAAATTACCAAGGATATGATTTATGAAACAAATCAATTGACCACACCTTTCTGAAAATATGGTAAAACATCCCTGATTTTAACCAAAAACTGTAACGCCTCCACCAACTCACTATACCTCAATTCGTGACAACGGCCCGAAGTAGATTTTCTTGCGGGTAAGTTATTTTTGCATATTGATCGAGGATTATCAGAAATGCAATAAACAAATCATATTTTGTGAAAGAATTGCTTTGAGAAATATTAAAATAGCGATATCTTGCATAAAGTGTCTATGATATGGCTAAAATTTTTATCCTAGTTTATTTGGAATCAGTCTGTGTTTAAATGGTTTGCATTCTAGATATTTTCCTTCCAATCTGTCCAATAATGTAAGGGAAAATTAAATAAGATGATGTAGGCAAGGGTTAGTCTTGGCTAATAACCGAATAATACCTTGGCTTGATATTATTCGCATTGCTATAAAATAGTTATCTTTGTGAGATACCAAGATCTATTTCTACAGTATAAGATGTAAACAAAGAAAAAGTTCATCGGTTTCCGGATTGATCATTTGACCTGATTTTATAAATTTAATGGATGCAATCTACAATAGATATCAAAGGCTTAAAAGTTGTATAATGTTTACTTTCAATTATGATTAATAAATAAATTATGACACCGGGGAACATTTTTTTTCATTTTTAAACTCTTTAGCAACATTTTTACAACATAATATTTAATGCAATAAAAAGCGATACAAAGATACAAAGCAAGACAGTTTTGTTTAAGGAAGGTTTAAAATTGATGTTACTAAAAGATTTATTTCGGGTAAATTGTACAACATTTCGGTTAACCTGACATCATTCTCAGACAGCACAAACTAGTTTCTGACCCAGTTTTCGATTCTAAAGCATAAAAGTGTATTATAGGTCACACGGATAAAAGCAATCTAAGTATTATGCTTGAAGTTTAAATTAACCTTTGCTATATATAATATGAATAAAAATCGGTATTAAGTTAAGGATGAAAACATTTTTCCCACAATTTCTAAGACAAATATTCTTACAAATAGTATCTTTATCTTTTACATAGAAGGGCGAAAAAAAAAAGATATTTGAGATATGATGTAAACATTTGACTTAAGGAGTTTTCTCAGAGATGCAGTTGCTTACGACCGCGGGATAACGATTTTTCAAAAATAGTAAAAAATAATAAAAACATGTTTGCATCCGTTTTGCGTGCGCAAATTTTAATGCACACTGAACGCATGCTTTATTAACGCGTTTTGGTTAATCACGCGCCGCATATATGCGTAATATATACGCAGGAAATTATGCAGACGCAGATGTGTCATCAAAGTAATAAAATTTTATCCAAAAAAAATCCAGTTTTGGTCGTTTTTCTTAAAAACTAACACAGTGACAATATTTTGTATTTTAGTTTTTTGGAGTGCGCAAAAAGTACTTTAACATATGTAAAAATTAAAAAAATAAATGGAGCATTTACTATTTTACAAGCACATAATGATCGACGTTTTGGAGCTTTCCCTATATTTTGGATGGTAAATCTGCTGAGTTTTTGGGAAAATATGTACTTTTTGAAATGCATGTATCTCAAAAACGAGCACGGTTCGAAGCACAAGATTCGTTATCAGCACAGATAAATCTACCAAATACTAAATTTTTAAGAAAATCAATGGAGGATTTGCATCTCTGAGAAAACCCCTTAATAGCGATTACCTTTCCGGCCGGTGTATTCGTTTACTCATATCCAGTGTGATTGCATTGAAACAAGAAATTTAAACCAAAAATTCACATATTGTGTCAGGATTGCATGATTGATTGATTAATTTTATTCGATTCAGACAAATATAGTACTAATAAAAGTGGACATTTAGTCTGACCCCCATAAATCCAAGTACGAGCCGCTAGCACTCAAAGTACAACAATATTGACATACATGAAAAATATGTAATTTCAGCTAAAAATTTGACCTAAATTCTACATAAAAACACTGAAAACCTAAACTGGTCAGTGTGACTAACTTAAAGCTAGTCCAGACGGTACACATCTAGACTAGCTTTAAGTTAGTCAGTATTGCTGGACTTCTGGACTTACAAGGATGACTAGCTTAGCCTAGTCCAGCATGCTGGACTAGTCTCATTTTACTTGCTTGACTAGTTTTAAGTTAGTCTGTTGACCAGCTTGACGTTAGTCCAGCAAGCTGGACTAGTTAAGGCTAGTCGCTTGACTAGTTATTGACTAGTTTTAAGTTAGTCCAGATGGTACACATCTTGACTAACTTAACGTTAGTCAAGCAGACTTGACTAACGATAAGTTAGTCAAGCGGGACTAGGCAACGTTAGTCAGGCAAGCTAGTCGAGCACGCCAGTGCACATGTACGATAACAAGCTTTTAAGCTTAATACACGATGTAAAGCTAATCCGTCAATAATGTTGAGAGAGGATTAAGAGTGATATATGAGTACCACCAAAATAGTACGTGAGCTTCATATAATCAAATGTTATAATTCACGATACATCAGTACATAATGGTGATATGAGGTCAAACGACGGCACGATGTTTTACATGTCTGTGCTGTCCACCATGTTGCCATCAATGCTCAGCCTGACTAACTTAAGCTAGTCAAGCCAGCTTGACCAACTTGAAGTTGGTCAAGCTCTTTTGTACTGTTAAGCTAGTCAAGCTCTCAGTCTGGCAAACTCGTCAAGCAAGGTTTTGCACGTAAGTCAAGTGGGCTTGACTAGTTTACAAGCTAGTCAAGCCTGGCTTGACCAACGTCAAACTAGTCAGGCAAGCTGGACTAACCTGCCTGACTAGTTTAAAGTTAGTCAAGCAGCTGCTTGACTAGTTAAAGTTTTCAGTGAACCATTACCATTTTTTTACATTTCGTTTGAAATTTCTTTCATTTTTCACATAGGGTAATACACATGAAAAAATCTACTCTTACTACTCCCTAGAAACAGTTGTTTACAGCATAATAAAATACAAGGGGATTCAATTTCAATTCGTTCTGCATGACAAAGCTCAAGAAATGAAAATTTGATGTGAGGATAATTAAATCGATAAGAAGCCAAGTTGAAATGCATACAATATAGTCATATAGACTATATTGTTAAAGACGCATAATCATGGTGGTTTTGGTGATGTTTAACACTGCGGATATACTCACAAATGTGAGAAATGAAAACTATAAAATCGAATTTTCAAGCGGCTTGTGTAACGGGTTTGATATGACTTTGATGGGTCGTTCTTGGAATTATTTGGGTCAGACTAAATGTCCACTTATTTTGAAGTGTCTGTAAGCATTGGCAGTTAAATGTGAAACTAGAAGAATTACAAATACGTTATAAAAATTACCATGTAAAGGTAAAAAATTCGGAACCAGGATAACCCACAGAAGCCATCATTTCAGGCTTATTTCCTACGGGGTTCTCCGAGCTGTTTCCTCAAAGTCCATTGTAAAGAGCAACTGCTATAGATATGAACTGTTAATGAAATAGTTAAGGTCCCTCTTTGGAACTTGCAGAAGTTAACATACTAAAACCATCCATAAATACATTAAAAGTTACTTGAAAGGATTAACATATCAATGAACTCAAATTGAAATACTTATGCCTGTTTACATTTTCTATTGCTGCTTTTCCACTGCTTAATTTTCAAGCTACAACTTTTAAGAGTTGTAAAGAAAACTTTCACACATACTTGTTCTACAGTCTGAACATTCTCTCAAGGTTGTACATATACTCGTGGGACACTTATATACAGATATTTTCCTTTCCACCATTACTTTATTGCTAGCAGCGGAATCTAAAGAAAATAACGCAATGTAACCCAGAAAAAATGCTATGGAAATATGTAGAGAAATTAATGTATATAGATTTATAATACTGTATGTTAAGTATGAAATTTTAGAAAAATAATATATTTAGACTTATAACGTTCTTATCATGTTTATAGACTGCATTTGGTATTTTAAAATAGAAAAAATGATTTGCCATAACATTCAATATGAATTTTTGAAATTAGATATTTTTATGATTTTTCAATTATATATAACAATATTTTTAAAATGAAAAATGAAAAATGAAACCAGCTTAAAATTAAAATAGAGATAAAATATGTAGCAAATATCACGAGTTAAAATCTGACAAAATGGCATATTGTCAGAATTGATATTCCCAAAGTTCGACTCATATTTTTAGACAGTGTTAAATTTATTGTTATCACCATGCATATAGCAACATAGCACAAACTCTTTGTGAAGTATGTAACAGTCCCTACATTAATGTTTTTATCTTTTGCAGTTTTGAGCAAGATTCTTTTGACATTACTGGACGGCTGATTTAATGCAGTGCATATTTTGGTATTCATATCATATCCTGAATATCGGTCCTGAACACGTCCAAGGAAGTCGTTCTATTGTTCTATTGGTACACAAAAATATATGCTTTGAAACGATGTTTTTGACATTTCGAAATGTATTATATGTTTGGCAGCTGCTGTAAACGATGAGTATAGGAAGAATGCGAAATGTGTAACAATGAAGTAAACAGAAACACACATTATATATTTGTCTATGTTTTTATCTTTAAAATTTTAAGTTTTTTAAAATGTTGGTGTTTTATTCTCTACTGTTCATGTCTGATCACGTAACATGCTTTGTAGTCCATTGTTTGGTCTAAGAAAACTTATCAAGGCATTATAAGGTCGTTGATTTGACTTA
>JXSR01S073298.1:67922-84019 GCA_000969725.1 Ophiothrix spiculata
TTAAAATATAAACTGAGGAAAGATATGTGTATTGCAAACCAGAGCTTTGAATCTTGTTTTGTTGAAGTTGAAACCGATAATAATAATATTCTTGTGGGAGTTGTATACAGGTCACACACACCAATTGACAACTTTATTCATGATTTCTCCCAAATTCTGGAAAAAATTATCTTGAAAAAAGAATTGCCTATATTTTAGGGGACTTTAATATTGATTTATTGAAAGTTGACTCCGAAAGATCTATTCATGATTACCTTGAGTTCATTTATTCATTCTCTATGCTTCCCACAATTTATAAACCCACGAGAATAACAGCTACGTCGGCGACATGTATTGATAATATATTGACAAATAACCATGATGTTATTCAATCTTCAATTTTAATTACTGACATCAGTGACCATTTGCCAGCAATCTTATCGTCTAATTTGTCCATTTTGAATTCAAATAAACCAAGCAAACGGTATACATATAAAAGAAATCACAGTAATGACAACATTGATCAATTGAAACATAGGCTATCCAAAGTAAAATGGAATGAAGTGCTTGATAATAAGGATGTAAATAACGACTACGACAAGTTTATATCTGTATTTCAAAATCTGTATGATGAGTGTGTTCCCCTTAAGAAATGTACCATAAAGAGAAAAGCTGACCCATTGTCACCATGGATCACGAAGGGTCTACTTAAAAGTATAAACAAGAAAAATAAGTTGTACAAGCAATATATCAATAATCCAACTGAGAATAAATTACAACAATTCAAAACATACAAAAATAAATTGAATATGCTCATACGAAAATCAAAAAGAATGTTCTTTTTCAAAAAGTTTGAAAATTCCAAGAATAAGATGAAAGAAACATGGAAAGAAATAAACTTTGTTATTGGCAAAAACAAAAAAGCATCAATTCAGAAAGAGTTTAAAGGCAGTAGTGGTGAAATATTCAATGACCCTCAAGAAGTATCAAATAAATTCAATAATTTTTTTGTAAATGTAGGCTCAAATCTCGCATCGGAAATTCAAAACACTGGTAAAAACTACTATGATTATCTGCATAATATGAGTACAAGCTGTATGTATATAAAGCCAATTATCGAATCTGACATCTTGAAAATTATTGACAAATTCAGTGCAAACAAAAGTGCTGGTCATGACGGCATTGGTAATTTTATAGTAAAAAGGGTGAGCAATGAAATATCCAAACCACTTATGAGCATTTTTAACCTATCATTAACATTTGACATTGTTCCAAATAACCTTAAAAAAGCGAAGGTTGTTCCCATATATATATAAGATCCTTGAAAGACTTGTCTTTAATAAATGTGTCGACTCTATTAATAATCACGGAATCCTTAATGATAAACAGTTTGGCTTTCGCCCCAAACATTCTACATACATGGCTATCGAACAACTTGTAGACAAAGTCAATACTGCTGTTGAAAAAGATTAGACAACACTTGGAATATTTCTAGATCTTTCCAAAGCTTTCGACACTATTAACCATGACATACTTCTTTATAAGTTAGAACATTATGGATTCCGGGGATTAGCATTAAACTGGTTTAAAAGTTACTTAGATAACAGAACACAGTACGTCACTTTCAATGACTGTGATTCCGTCATCCAAAATATTGTGTGTGGTGTTCCTCAGGGTTCCATTCTGGGACCATTACTATTTATTTTATATGTTAATAATATTTACTTGACTTCATTTTCTTTGCTGACGACACAACTATTACTTGAGGAAGTCAGCAATTGGTTCAGAGCCAATAAATTATCAGTGAATGCCACAAAAACCAATTTTATGATTTTGGGCACACCGCACATGACATCAAATAAAGAACACGACGATTTAAAGGTTGTTCTGGATAATACAGTCCTTGAAAGAGTTCAATCCACAAAATTTCTAGGAATACTTGTTGATGAATGTTTAACATGGAAACCCCATATCGATTGCATATCAAAAACAGTGTCTAGGAATATAGGTATCATGAATAAGCTAAAACACTTCATCCCAACTAGAATATTACATACCCTTTATTGTACTTTGATTTTGCCATATTTATCTTATGGTGTCCTAATATGGGGAAACACATATAAATCACATCTAGACAAATTGATAACAATCCAAAAATGGGCAATTAGGACAATCTCAAACAGCCATTTCAGAGCTCATACGTCACCTTTATTTGCAAACCTCAATCTGCTTACTGTCACTGATATGTATACACTCGAATTAGGGGTATTTATGTATAGATTTTCCATCAATGATTTACCAACAGCATTCAATAACTATTTTACTAAACGATCGGAAGTTCATGATTACCCAACAAGATATGCCAATAACCTGAATGTTACAAATAACAAAAAATGCTTTGCTGATCGTAGCATCCGATCATCCGGTCCAATTATGTGGAACTCTCTTCCTAAATTAATTAAAGATTCTAAAACTGCAAAGCACTTCCGCAACCAACTCGAAAAATCTCTTATCAATAAATATAATTCAAACATTATTTTCACTTGCATCTTTTGGGTCGGCATCCTTAGTGTATTGTCTTGTTAATTACTCATGAGCTTTCTTTTTCTGTAACAATATTCTTCTTTAAAGGGGTAGACTAATTTCTGGCCTTATTGGCCTTCTGGTCTACTCCTCCGTAAGACTCTTTTTTTTGTAAAATTATGTACTATAAAGATATTTTGATATTGTATGTCTTATGGGAAATAAAACCTTGAACCTTGAACCTTGAACCTAGTATCACCATGCCACTCTATTGGTTTCATTTGTCTACAAGGTTTCTATAATACATCGGCCACACCACTGCCTATCTTGTGAAGCATAGAAATGAGAATTCAGGGTAGAACATTAATGATATAACCTTATTCAGTGCAAATATTGAATGCCTATGCACGTGCAATAGTACAAAATATATCATTCGTTCAAATTTGGGCTGATCCATTTCACTCGTGAAATAGAAAATTTCGAAGTTGATCTCATAATATACTTTGTACTATTGCACTCTCAGGCATTCAATATTTTTATATTATTCTTAACAAGACAACTGTACAACATTTAAATCAATTTGATCCTCTATGTATAGTATTTTCAATATGACGGAAACATAATGGGATACACTCTATTTGTAATTACTTTAAAAGGGATTGCTTTATCATTTACAGTTTAGATTAACATAAAAGCATTTCCGATCGTCTTTTCCCGTTGTTGAAGGTTGCGTTCTCTTACGAAATCGGAACGAAATTAAAGCGATTTTTGCTTTGCTTCAAATTTCTAGACGAATGCGATTGTTATCTCAGAGCATAACTAATTGCAACTCCAAATAAATAAGAATACATATCAAATTAAGTCGGTAAGTAAATTAGACCTGTAAATCTGATGACTCAGTTTATGTTTTGAGGGACTTTTAAGACATTAAATTTGCAACTCTCTCAAATTTCGGATTTGATTGTTAAAAGTTATGTTAAGATAATGTAATTGGTTGTTTTTGCCAGTAAACAAAATGTATTTTCACATGATTTGAAATTTACTTAAATGAAATTTCCAGACAAAAGGGTGTAAATCAGATTACACAGTATCTTAGACTGCAGTCTATTATAGCTAAATTGGTTATTGGCAATGATAGCAATTCGAACAAAATACCGTTAATAACAACCTTGCTTAATCTGGTGTATCTTGATTAATAGCTGTTTTCAAGTCATTGAAACAAGTTTTTGATAAGAATGATAAAACGTGTACTTATTTAGGTTTTAACAGAAAATGTCAAATAAAAATATTCATTATGTATAGATGAAGCTAAGTGATGACTAAGTATTTATTCAACCAACTATATTTAACAACTTTTTATTATAAACGACGTAAACATTACCTAATAGTAACATTAGGAACTTGAGATCTATATATTACAAGTTTAGGCGTCATCAGACGTTTCAATGAAGAGAAAGCTTTATATTATCGATAGTGTTATGGGAGTTTTTGTTTGGTTATGGTTGTCAAAATATTGTTGATGTTAAATATTTGTTTCCTTACAAATTTTATCAAACTATAACATTTTTTATTGATGATGCTAATCTGAAGTTACTACAAAGTTCCCTGAGTAGTACAAGAACAATATACAAAATTAATAGTTTGAGTAAATTTATTGACTCAAACTGTTCAACACTGTCATGACTGTACTTAATAGAATATTCAGGAGGAATAGATAATTATAAGACAAACAAGAACTTGTGTGTTACACCCTAGTCAAGGATACTATGCATACTTACTTTACCACGTACAGAGTAATGAAATAAGGGGTATATAGATATAAGGTTTCGTTTTCTCGGATTTCTACGGAAAGAATAAGTTTAAGACGTGTTCCATCGTATATCCTGTGTCTAGAACAACAGTTGCATTTTACAACTAGTGGCATAATTATAGTATTTTTGATTAATGATTCGATTTTCAGATTGTTTTCGAAAACATTATAAATTAAAATCTGTAGTGCAAGTGCTTGCAACAAGTTTCAAAAATATAAAATGTTTTCAGTTTTACCATATAAGGCGGACGGTAAATAACGTAAAAAAGCTTTTGTTCCTAATAGGCAAATATTCTTACTGGGATACTCCCTTCTCGTTTACAGAATTTGATTTGAAACTGTAAAATGTGAGATATACCTTTAACGAGTAACGCATATTTTTATGATGGATATAAAGACATAACGACAATGAAAAAAATACATCGCACTTGAGTGTGGAATAAGAGGATAATCTTAAATATTAAATCAGACATATACCCGGGAGTCAAACAGACATTCGGCAATTTGATACTCAAATGTTTCCTCTTCGTCTTGTCTACTTTACGTGGGCAGGTAACCTTGAGAATTATTGAAATTAAATCAGAGGTATCATGTAAAAATGAAATTTACATATTCAATTACAACACTCAAGACTCAAAACTAAAGTGATGCTCTCGCAAAAAGTCTACATCTTTGTTTGTTTTCAATTATTTCTGACTTTCAAAATTAAAAGTAAGTTTCAGATTGGCTCACATCGTTTTATCTTGCTTAAAATAAGATATCATATTTACTTCTAATAAATGATTTACTTGTTACAAATTCCTGTTTCTTCTGGCATAAATAAGAAAAGCAAGATCAAAGCAACATCGATTCAACTGTTTCATTCACATGCATGGCGAAGGTGAATAATTACATCCTTTAGCTAAATATTGCCAGCATCTGATAAATTTAGGGTTTCGTATTTCACTTCATAATGTCAAGTCTGGTCAGTTGGTCGAGTGGATTTTCCATGTGCTTCGTAATGTATGAGTAACCCGCACTATGGATAGAGAAGTAGCAGATGCAGTGGAAATTGTTTTTTCTTTCCATGATAATAAATCTGATTCATATTTTCTGAGCATTTACATTTGAACTGTTCGTCAGTTTTTATTTATGAAAACAAAATGAGAGCAAATCTCTATCACGTACTATGATGCGTTTAAATAAAAAAAAAGTTGCAAAACAATTACTACATTTAAAATGTTGCTTGTGTACTAATATCACACCATATCTTCATATTCTGGATTTGATTCTGGAATACACTTATACGTTATTGAATGGATCTTGTTAAATGGCCTCAAGGATTCCTATTAAATGACCATCGAGAGCTCTCAATCGATGTCTAAGTAGCCACCTGATAGATAGCACATAACAACGACAGTCTTTGCCTCGCAGACTTGTACATAACTACTGTCAGTAACCAACTCAGATATACGTTACATCGTGCTTTGACAAAGTCCTGGAACAGAGTACCAAAATTAAAAATAAAATACATGTTCAGATTAATATTAAGCGTATACATTTTCCTTTTTTTCAATCCAAAAATACAATATTGAATCGATAATGTAAAAATGTATCCCTTAAATCCCATCAAAACCTTGACAATAGCTCTATAATTTAAGCTAAACCTCATCTTATCTAACCTCATGACCTATAACGGTAACTTGACACTAGACTTAAAACTACCAATAAACCATTGCTTTATAAGTTTAGATGGGACATTAATTTCACTTGGTCCAAAATAGTTATATTTTAATTCTTCCAACTGCTTTTATGCAAATCTTTACGCTTATTTTGCCTTCATCTTACATGAATACAAAGAGTAGGTAGTTATTTTGTTATGTTTCATTATGTATTGTAATGTCATAACATAAGCCCATTGTCAGAATATCAGACATTCCTAAATACATTTACGCTGCTGTCTCTGTTATGCTGGTTTTTTATTGTTATCATTTAGAGTTTCGACTCGATTTGATATAAGAAAATCTATTTAGTGCATATTTTATTTGTATCATGTCGTCAAGTACATATTGTCTTTTGTATTATAGACATGCTCTAAATGTAACATTTCACAATACCTTTTGTGTCCTGTGTTCTGTGTCCAAACTTGAATTGAAAAACTAATAGTTTGAATGCTTCAAAAATCCATTGTTCTCTTGGAACATGTAATTATTGCATCTTCTATCCTCTATGAGCTTCTGTAGATACTTTTACGTTCCAAAATGAATATGTTTGTACATTATTGTTCTCTTGGTATGCGAGCGCACATTTTATGTCATATATGTTAAGAATGTGCAGCATTAAAGGCAAATATATAGTGATCTTTTATGGAAACTTCATAAGTATGTTTAGTGGTTTGGAGATTTAATTTCCCTTGATTCTTTCTTGATTTACACCAATGATGACACCACCTGACTCTATAGAACACTGAAATGGCGATTGCAACTTTCGAATTTACCTTTTATATCAATGTTTAATGGTATCATCGCAAGATGGTTTCATTACACATGACGTCATTTTGTCTTGTGTAACTTTGTTTTGGCCTTTGTAAGAAAGCCTTAAAAAATCACCTTGTTTAGGCTTTCGCCAAGGAAACCCAACTTGGTACTTGTTACCAAGTAAGCTGAAAGAAGCTTATCTTTAACAGGGCTCCAAGATGTTTTTTAAATGCAGGAGGAAGACTGGAGCACCCGGAGAAAAACCTGCGGAAGCGAGCATGGACTGAAAACCAAATGCACATAGTAGTATTCCTGATTTAAATCAATCTAGTGCCGAACTATCTCCATATTTTGGCGAAGTTTTCAGGTGAGTATTCTAACTACATTAACCCTCGTCTTCCTGAGCCTTGTTTTTGGTAACACGTTCCTGAGGGGTGGATTGGGGTGGGGGTGGGGGTGGTTACCTCCCCCCACCCCCTGTGATTTTGAAAATGGGACCCCAAAATTTATATTGTTTGGTACTATAGTATAGGATAGAGTCTCCTCTTCCATTGATACCAAGGTCATGAAAATCGGTCGAGGCGTTACGTAGTTATGACGTTACAAAGTATTTCTGGACAGAAAAAATTGACTTTGGGCAAAAATGGCCACTATTTCCAAAAATCGTTATTAAAGTTCTAAATGTCCGATTTTCGTCGGGTTTTTTGCTAATAAATGAAGAAATCGACAATTGTAACATATCAAGTTAGTCATGTAACAAGTCCATATCATGCAGATATGTTTCAAAATGGCGATTTGAAATTTTTCGAAGTGGCAACCCCCCCCCCTACCTTCAGACTTTGATGGCCTACCATAACCCCATCTTAAGTGGTACCCCCGATTTTTTTCATCAAAATGACCGCACAAGATGTAAAAACAATTAACTAAATGCTCAGGGTCGCTTTATTTTGCGTTTTAGTGCAATCGGCGATCATCCGTCTTTGACATCAGATACTGATAAAGTTAAACACTTATTTAAACAATAAAGCACCTGCACATGTTCATGAATAGAGGTGATAGTCGGTGTATTCATTTGCTAAAGCATATTATGAACATTTTTCTCTAAACCCTTTTACTTCATGAGAAAAGAAATTGGAAATACTTATCCCATCGCCCGATGCAAAGGTTAAACTTTTTCCTCCTAAATAATGAACAATATAATAGAAATATATGAAGAAAAATTACGAATATGATATTCTATTCATTTTTGGGCCCAATTTTCCAATGAAGAAGTGTATCAACCGATTTATTGATTTGTTTCACCTGTGACATCATTGAAACATATAGATGGCAAACATATGTAAAAGAGTCACATGACAGCGTCTTTACAATTTCTAAGAAAAGATTGTTGAAGCATTCTAAAACCCCTGGAAAAAATCGAGTACAATTCTAGTACACATTCCTGAGGTGCAAATTTGGAACACAGATTCAAGTACAATTTAAGTACATTTTAAGTACAGTTCGAGTACACAAATTTGTACTCGAATTGTACTTAAATTGTACTCAAATTTGTGTTCCAAATTTGCACCTGAGGAATGTGTACTAGAATTGTACTCGATTTTTTCCAGGGACGTCTTCTTTCCCAACATGGCACGGAGCCTAGCGACCAAATGAAGACTTTGACTTCCACATTTAAACGACTCTATCGACATTTTGTAACGACCTCAAAACGACTAAAGACGACAACACACAGCATGGAAACCTCAAGGAGCTGAGGGTTGTGTTCTCTTACGAAATTGGAACGAAATCATAGCAATTTTTATTTTGCTTCAAATTTGTGGACGAACGCGACTGTTATCTACTCTCTCTCTCAGAGCATAACTTATAAACTCCCAAGAAATAAGAGTACATATCAAATCAAGTCGATAAGTAAATCAGACCTGTACGTCTGAGACTTCAGTTTATGTTTTAGGGAATTTTAAACCATTACATTTGTAACACTATGTTATATTAAGATAATGTAATCGGTTGTTTTTACCGGTAAACAAAATGTATCTTCACATCATTTGCAATTTACGTAAATGAAATTTCCAGGCAAAAGGGTGTAAATCAGATTACACAGTATCTCACACTGCAATCTATAGCTAATTGATTATTGGCAATGATAGTAGATCGAACAAAATAAATAACAACCTTGCTTAATCTGGTGTATCTTGATTGATAGCTATTTTCAGGTCATTGAAACACATTTGTGATAAGGACGTTAAAAATGTACTTTAGATTTTCAACAGAAAATGTCCAATGAAAATATTCATTACATATAGATAAAGTAAATGCAGTAAAATAATAACATGTTTCTCTTTACTGGAACTATCACATTGATGACTACTTACTTATTCAACCATTTTTTACAACTTTTTTTTTTATTATAACGACGTAAACGTTACTTAAAATATTAGTACTTGAGAGCTATGATGGTGTCTGATTGCTTTTGCAACCCGTTTGTTTTTTAAGTTTTGGCGTCATCAAGAGAATCAAATTAAGTGTTTGTTGAAGCGTAAGCTTCATATAACCGACAGTTTTATGGGAGTTTGTGTGTTTGTTTATGGTTGTTAAAATATTGTTGATGTTAAATATGTTTTCGTTACAATCTCTATCAAATTACAAATTCGTATATACACTTTAAAAAAAAAGTTGTGTTAAAAAGGGAACATGGTTAACAGGTTGGGTTAAAATTTTGCACAATGTTGGGTAAAATTTAACACAATGTTGGGTAAAATGTGCACCATTACCCAACATTGTGTACAAAATAAACCAATATTGTGCAAAATTTAACCCAACCTGTTAACCATGTTCCCTTTTTAACACAACTTTTTTTAGAGTGTACATATAAGACAAACAATAACTTGTCTACTACCATGACCACATATTTAGATGATGCTAATCTGAAGTTACTACTAAGTTAACTGAGTAATATAATAATAATAGACAAAAATAACGTATGAGATCATAAGTCATGAATTGGTCAGAAAAAGTGTATAACATACCACCAAATGAGAAAAACATCACCAATCTGAATATTTCTTGACACAGGATTAAATATGGACATTTTAACACCATAAAAGTATACCTTTAAAAAAAAAACCTCATACTACAAGGATACCAAATATACAATGATAATGACATTATACAGGGTGTGTGACAATTATACAGGGTGTAACTAAAAAAAATGTGTTAATTTTACTCTCTTCATATACCTCTTTTATTCTAAACAGCCATCAACATAAAACAAAACAGGTATGGGTTTATATTGATAAAACACAGGGCTCTCAATAAGAAAATATAACTTTTCACTTAAAGGAGCATGGTCCGATTGCCTCGAATTTTTTTCAAACTTTTTGAGATTTTGGTACCAAACTGTTGCTTATATTTTTCTCATAACCCATGTGAAATTTCACAGCTCAGTTATGTTCCGTTTTGGAGATAAATATGAAAATATGTCTAATTATGGTAACCATAATTAATTTTACACAGTAACATATAGGCAGCTCTGAAATACAAAATTGCCTATAAAATCAAAACGGTTTGACCGATTCAGCTGAAATGTGAAACTTAGATCTCTTGAGTGGTCTTCTTTTATATGACATTGAAAACTAAATTTTTAAAAACCGGACCAAGCTCAATACAGTGAAATATACAGGATGATTAAAATAATATACATTTCAAAAGGATTGTATGCCTCCATGGGCTTTTTGGTGAGTTCTTTACATGTCTTAGAAATTATAGTTGACAATGCTTGAGACAAGTTACATTCAAATTTCTGCTTACTATGGCCATTTTGCTGCATTTTTAGTATACAGGGTGATCAAACATGCATTATCTCTCAATAATTAACCTAATCCGATAGACTTTGGTTTATTTGTTACTGTTAATCCGTTATTATGCATTGACAACAAGTCATTACTGTTATTCATCCACGTTTTCACAACGTACGAAACTTGACATGAACATTAACCTTATAACATTGTTGAAACTAGTAGTGGAAATACCCTGAAAATGACAAAGTTTATCCTCACCAAACTATAATTAATACATCATCTACCATTAATTTTTGAGCATGGATAGGTATATTTGCCTTTCATTAAAGGGTGTGTGAAAAATGATTCTTTTAGGATTTCAACTTTTGGCGTGACGACTATGGAAAGATTGGTAATTTTTCACAATTTTGTGTACAAGTCAATGGTCTTTTCCCTCCACTGTCTTTTCCTCCACCGCCTCCCCGTTGACTTGGCTCACATTTTGAGCCATATAATATTTGTTCAATTCAGTCGGGGCCACTCGCTCAATTGAGCGTACTGCTGCATGCAGCGGTACGCTCGATTGAGCGAGTCCCTGTACTGCTGGATAGAGCGTGCCCGCTACAATAAGCAACATTACCGTTTCCTCTAGTATTCTCTGGTTGTCGTGTGGATATTTTAGTTATGAACAAGGATTTTTTCGCTATTTATTATTTACGTTCATTCCGAATACGTTCATTCCCTACACAACAAAATTGATTATGTTGCTTCAAAGAATTTTACAATACAATCAATGTTTGCGGGGGTATCCCGGTATGCGCACCTTATATCGAACAGCTTCCTAATCTAAACGTAACCTGGCTTTATCATACTAATAACCCCTCTATGTACCCCGACAACGTGACAAAACTATTTTGCATGGCAACTGATGAGATGCGCGTCAAATAGATCAGTAAGGAAACTTCTAAAATAGTAGGAAGTTTGTTATATGTACTTTGGCCCAGGGATCTTTGCCCCGTCTCACTTATAAATATCCAACATAGAATTATAGAATGCAATTACTGTAAGCTATTAAAGAATAAAAGGCTGAATCTTGTATCACGTAAATATAATAACAGACACCAAGGGGTGTGTATTTTCAGACTTTCAACATAGGGGAAGGAAAAATTGTTTGGATATCAAGAAAAAAGTGGAAAATGTACTGTGAAATCAAGTATAATAACGTTATCAAGATAGAAGAAACTATTTTTTTAACTCGATAATAACATTGAGTATCAAGGGTGGATAGATTTTTAAAATTGTATGAACAAAAAAGTTAATAGCAGCCGTTGACGTTTTGCTTGTATCTTCGTCGTATACACGTTCACGTTTCAAAGATAGTCGTGTCAAAAATGAAATTAAAGATTCTTTGGATAAGAAATTTATGACTGTAGAAATAACTGTATAGAGAGGTACTAATTGTGTGGGAAAAATCAAGAAAAGGTAATTTCAGACTTCAACCCAACATATTGTTGCATATTTAGTGAAAAGTTGAAAAATTTACTTTCAAGTACAACGCTGCGAAGGAAGAAAGGACCATTTTTCAATTAGATTATTGAATTGAGCATCAAGGTTGAACAGCATGTTTCATTGATCATGTTGATATGAACAATGATTTTTGTCGATAAGATTTTGGTTGTATTTCTCCTTTTTGAATACGTGCACAAGATGGTCATAACTAAATTGAAATTGGAGGTGCAGGTTTATGATTAAATTGTTTTTAATGTGTAAATGGCTATAGGCCTACAGACGGATTTAGTAACTTTGGACATCGAAAGCTATCAAAAAGGACATTTAGGTAAAAATTGTCATTACCGCAATTCGTCAAGTCTTTGAGGATTTTCCCGCATTATTATTATTTTTTGGAAAAACATGCATAATTTTGTTGATAACAATTAAGGCAATTATTTATCAATCATATTGCTCCTACATTAATCACCCATGATATAATGAATAGACAGTACCGTTGGCATCGCTCAATTCAGCGGCCACGCTTAATATGGCGTACTTGGGAAGTACAAGGATGCTTTTTCCGTTGCCAAAAATGAATTTCCCGGTGAATTTTTTTTTGACCCGGTCAAAAGTTTCGCAATTTGTAGACATTTACTAGACACAATAAATATTCAGTGTAGCTTTGAGTGACACAGTGTAGTGAAGTGAAATATTGACCAAACATGTGGAAACTTGACATCTCTCCTCATCGAGCGTGAATGCAACGCTGCATCGAGCGTGATCGCTCAAATCAGCGTATACGCTGGATTGAACGAGTGGCCCTGACTGAATTGTCTTGAAAATTTTTGCGTTTGAAAGACAATTAAATTGCCCAGATAACCATACCAAATTGTTGCAGTAGGTATTAAACTTCTTGAATAAAATTACATTAAACTGCGAAAAATGAGTTTTTATGTTACGTCTCCCCCATATATGCATGACCAATTCATGACCTATGATCATGAGTAAATGTATTTACTCAAACTCTACTCAACACTGTACTTCAAAGAATATTCAGGAGTGATAGATATAAGACAAACAAGAACTTGTCTACCACCATCACTACATATGTGATGCGTCAACTCGAAAAGAGGGACTTTGCGACACAACAGTTTTCAGGAAACAGTCTTGATCAGTTTCAACAAGTGAGGTGTCATTTTAAAGCTTAGCAAATGCTGTGCAGATGAAATGCTAAAATCAAAATTGATATGATCTGCAAAGTTTCCCCTTTTCGGGGTGAGCCATCACATATTTAGCCCCTTTATACGTTTTTTACATCATAGAAAAGGATACTAAGCATACTACTTGAGCACGTACAAGTTAATGAAGGAATAGGTATATAGAGTTTCGTTTTCTCGGATTTCTACGGGGAAAAGTTCAGTACGTGTTCCATCGTATATCATGTGTCAAGAACAGTAGTTACGTTTTACAACTAGTGGCTTAATTATAGCACTTTTTGTTTAAAGATTTGGTTTTTTGATTTTTTTCAGAAACATTTAAAGTAACATTATTATCTCATTCAAAAAATCTGTAGTGCCAGTGTTTGCAGTAATTTTTAAAAAATGTAAATTGTTTTCAGTTTTTTTTTATATAAGGCGGGCGGCAAATAATGCAAAAACCCTGGTCGAATCAATAAGTTTTTGTTACTAATAGGCAAATATTCTTTATGCTGGGATACTTCCTTCTCGTTGACGCAATTTGATTTGAAACAGTAAAATGTAAGGTATACTTTTAACGAGTCACGCATATTATGATGGATATAACGACGTAACGACAATCAAAATGATACATCGCACTTGAGTGTGCAATAAGAGGATAATCTTAAATATTAAATCAGACACATACCCTGGAGTCATACAGACATGTGGCAATTTGATACTCAAATGTTTCATCTTCTTCTTGTCTATTTTACGTGGGCAGATGAACTTGAGTTTATTGAAATTAAATCGAATGTATCATGTAAAAAAAGAAATATAATATTCAATTACAACATTCAAGAGTCAGAACTAAAGTGATCCAATCGCAAAAATCTACATCTTTATTTGTTTTCAATTATTTCTGGCTGCATTTCAAAATTAAAAAGTAAGTTTCAGATTGGCTCATGTCGTTTTGTCTAGCTTAAAATAAAATATCAGATTTACTTCTTATAAATTGATTGATTGATTGATTGATTGATTTGATAAATGATTAGGTTTACTTTCTTACTTCTTACAACAAAGTCGGCTCAACGGCTTCAATTCACGTGCATGGCGAAGGAAACATCTGACAAATTTAGGGTTTCGCATTGTTTCAGCCATTAGGCTGGATCAGGCTTGAAGGGGCTAAGGTCTGTGCACTGTATATTATAGTATCACCATGCCACTCTATTGGTTTCATTTGTCTACAAGGTTTCTATAATACATCGGCCACACCACTGCCTATCTTGTGAAGTATAGAAATGAGAATCCAGAGTAGAACATTAATAATATAACCTTATTCAGGGCAAATATTGAATGCCTATGCACGTGCAATAGTACACAATATATCATTCGGTCAAATTTGGATTGATCCATTTCACTCGTGAAATAGAAAAGTGCGAATTTGATCTCATAATATATTTTGTAGTATTGCACTCTCAGGCATTCAATGTTTGTATATTATTCTTAACAAGAATTAACTATACAACATTTAAATCAATTTGATCCTCTATGTATAGTATTTTCAATATGACGAAAACATAATGGGATACACTATATTTGTAATTACTTTAAAAGGGATTGCTTTATCATTTACAGTTTAGATTAACATAAAAGCATTTCCGATCGTCTTTTCCCGTTGTTGAAGGTTGCGTTCTCTTACGAAATCGGAACGAAATTATAGCGATTTTGATTTGCTTCAAATTTCTAGACGAATGCGATTGTTATCTCAGAGCATAACTAATTGCAACTCCAAATAAATAAGAATACATATCAAATTAAGTCGGTAAGTAAATTAGACCTGTAAATCTGATGACTCAGTTTATGTTTTGACGGACTTTTAAAACATTAAACACTCTCAAATTTCGGACTTGATTGTTAAATGTTATGTTAAGATAATGTAATTGGTTGTTTTTACCAGTAAACAAAATGTCTTTTCACATGATTTGCAAATTTCCAGACAAAAGGATGTAAATCAGATTACACAGTATCTTAGACTGCAGTCTATAGCTAAATTGGTTATTGGCAATGATAGCAATTCGAACAAAATACCGTTAATAACAACCTTGCTTATTAGGCATAAAAAAAAACAAGTTTGTTTCCTGCCGGTGGTCAAAAAACCTAAATGCGAAATGCGGTTTTTTATTTTATTTTGTTTTCTTTTTTTTCTATTGTTCAAGAGGTGCTAAGGCAAATTTTGATTGAAAATTAGCATGGTTGATGATTTTTTCAGTAAGAAACCTGTCCGGTTTCAAGTTTTTGTTGAAAAGAAAACACTTCTTTGTTAAAATTTTTGCAATTTTCCCCGTTCTTTTTATCAAATTGGCTTTTTTGATTTTCGTTTTCTAAAATATCAAATAAAAAAGTGAAATGCGCAAATAATGACGCCAAAACGAAATGCGCGCGGCGCACGGGAAACAAACTTGTTTTTTTTTTATGCCTAATCTGGTGTACAGACTTGACATTAAATATGGAATATATTTTTCTGTTGGTTTCCATCTTAAATAATCCGCCATATCTTGGTATATACAAATTCCAGGAATATGTAATTCTTCATATTTGTAGATGTACATGTAAACTTTGAGCTAAGACCCATTTTGTGTACACCTAGGTGACACAGAAAAGATGGGGAACTTGAAAGCACAAAAACCTCTAAAATGTGGGTCCAAACTCGTGCACCATAAGACAGAATTACGGAAATCAAATTTGCCATAGTTTATTTTAATACTTAACCTGGACGCTTGAAATTTTACAAGTAGACACTTCAGGTGATTTTTAAATTATGAATCAAATTGCTTCAAATGAATTTTAAATAAAAGCAGGTGATCTAAAGAATCCAAACCCGTTT
>JXSR01S073298.1:118537-129075 GCA_000969725.1 Ophiothrix spiculata
TAATGAAAGTAACTTGAACAATGTGAAAAACAATCCGGTTTAGTTATATCTAAGATAGGTAAATCAAGTCAGCAGGTAAATAACATAAGAATCTGGACAACGTCTTTATTTATCCCTTTATTTTAATAAAATCAAAGCAAAAATAATAAAATGTGTTCTTATTTTGGATACAGGAGACATCATTCGATATCAACTGTTTGGTATATTAAGTGTTGCGATAAAATGTCGACATGGTCCTCCTTACTGCCGTCACACAATCTGACCAGTTTCCAGATTAACGTTTAAAATTCAACCAACTCTGACGTGTTTCTTACAGGTTTATTGATTATAAACGACTTAAATGTTACCTAAACACATTAAGAACTTGAGATATATGACGGCGTCTGACTGCCCAAATCAACCGTGTTATATACATTTGTATAAGATGAGTCAAGCTTCTAAGAAAAGGAATGAAATTATTTGAAACGGATGGTTCATGACTTGTTACCTACAGTGTTATAAAAGTTTTTATGTTAAAACAATTTTGTTGAAGAATATTTTATTGCAATCACATTATAAACGCTCTTATTGGATGATACAATACAGGCTTGAATAACTAGGAACCTACTAGGTTTTCAGTTAAAAACGTTTATATTGATAATGAAAAAAAGAACTATAACTATATGTAAAAGAAGATATCAGGACCTTTCCGTTATGCTTCGCTTCCAATGGGATTTCTTTAAGGCTATAATGAGAGAATTTAGTAATGAAACATATCTGAAATGCAAAATTGGAATGAGATCTGATAATTGTGCTATGTTTTATTACTAATTGTTTTCAATACAACCCGTACAAATATCCCATCGGCAGCAAGGCATGCTGGGAATATCCTGATATCTTCTTTTGTTTTAAGTACATTGTATTAATTTACTAATGTCTTATTTTATATTTGTTGTTTATAAACATGATTGTTGGAAATTATGTTTAAATCCTACGAAGAAGTTGATGTCGAAATGGATTATCCTGTTTGCAGTGTACTACACTGTACATCATAGAATATACTGGAGGAAGAGATATAAGACAAACAAGAACTTACCTGCTACATATTTAGCCCTTAAATATGTTATATCACGGAATACTATGCATACTACTTGAGCACGTACAAGGTAATGAAGGAAGAGGTATATAGGGTTTTGTTTTCTTAGATGTATTTCCACAATGACCCCATTGTCTGTGCCTATGGAACAATAGTTATATTTTAAAACCGGTGGCATATAGTATTTTGAGTAAGTTTTTTCAGATATTTTCGAAAAATAAAACAACATTTCGCATTCCAAGAACCTGGTGAATGTGCTTTGAACAATTGCCACATTTCAAAACTAAAGGTTTCAACATTAGGGAAAACTACTAGACAAAATAATTAAATGTACATCGACGTTTTTGTTCTTGCAGTCACATGCTTCCGTATTCTAGGTAATTTTGATCAACACAAATGATACATCGCTCTTAAGGTATAACAAGGAAAATCTAAAATTAAATCAGAGACATGTCTGACATGTAAGAAAAGTGGCAATTTGATACTCAAATGTCTCATTTCTCTTTTGTCTGGTTTACGTAGCAAGGTGACCTTGGAATATTAAATGGAATGTTATAAGTCCAGTATGAATTTAAGGCTGGGTTAGACCTTCAACTAGCATGAACGGTTTTTGTATTCTAACTCTTAAACTAATTGCATAAGCCATATAAAAAAATACATTTTTAGAAGCAGCTTTTTACCCTGAACATATTTGTCATATCAGGTTTTGACCAAAAATGTCGATTTTGGAACAAAATGCCAAAAAAAATTCTGGAAAGCTTATCTAAAATTTGCATTCGTGAAATTTTTAACTTTTCTGCTTTTTGGAATTTAAAAACAAATGTCCAGGAAGAGTTTGTCAAATTTTGGTGGAATTTTTTGTTTGCATTTTTTGACCTATTTTTGGCATTTTAAAAACTAAGATAGAAATCATCTTAGACATTTGCTTCTAAATTCCAAAAAGCAAAAAATTTCAAAATTTCACGAATGCAAATTCAAATTTTACTTAGGCTGTCCAAAAATGTTGAGGCAAAAAATATAGTTTTTGACATTTTTTGACAAAATTGACATTTTTGGTCAAAAACTGATATAATCATCATGTTCAGGGTAAAAAGCCGCTTCTAAAAATGTATATTTTGTATATTTTTATATAGTTTATGCAATTAGTTTGAGAGTTAGAGTACAAAAACTGTTTATGCCATTTGAAGGTCTACCCTAGCCTTATCAAGCATACAAAACTGAAGCGGTCCTTTTACCAAAACCTCATACCTCTAGTTTTCAATTATCTCTGACTTAATTTCAGAGGAGTTTCAGATTAAGAGCCGAATGAGGTGCAGTATTGTGTCTTTTTGACAAAATGTCCACATTCAATGGCAATACTCCACTCATTTTTTCAAGAACGGCGCAATTATACCAATAGATACAATACTGTACTTTAACTGGGTTGGTGTCAACCCTCATTTAAGGATTTTACTCTGTAACGCACTAACTGTAACTTAAACAAAAGTATAAATAAAAGTATACATTTCTAGATGAGAATTTGCATGCTGAACACAAAGTAGTTTTAATGCTATTTTCTCTTCGTAACTCAACTGGAACCAATTCAAGGAACAAACGTATTATTAAATGTTGTTAAATGGCAAATGACCGTTTTTGACGCGAGAATTCCTATTAAATGACCATCGAGACCTCTCAATCGATGTCTAAGTGGCCACTTGAAAGAAGATGCATGACAACGGCAATCTTTGCCTCGCAGACATGTACCAGATTTACGGACTGATAACCGCCAGTAGCCAGCTGTTTTCTTCGTTGATTCGTGCTCCAATATAAGAATCTTCACTTTCGATCCGGTTTTGATTAGAATACACATAATAACTTAATGACAACACGTACTATACAACTTACATAATATTTAACACTCACAATGTTTCCTTTAACGGAACATACTTTTACTGTCATGAATAGTTACTTGTTTGACAACAAGGAACATTAAAGTGAGATGCATGCTGAACAGTGAGTTTTCTGTCTTGAAATTTAGCGCATTTATAGTTAGAAATCTTCCTTGTTTAAAAATATTCGAAAAGTCAATATTTTGTCCATTTCTGTCCCTTAAGTACATTATTATCATTTCAATTTTGTGCTCACAAATAAAGAATGTTAATTTTTATTTCACTCGTGCAATATTGAGGTGTGCTATTATTTCATTAATTCACAATATGCATTGGCGTCATTACCGAAAGAATAATGAACTCAATGTTTTTAAAAACACAATCCATGTGAATATAAATTTAACAGAAAATGTAAATCACTTTAATCCAAACAACTTGATATAGAAATTGTTCTTGCTCCTTGACAAATTCACTTTGTTAACAACTCACGCACATTTTGCTTTAGGGGTTTACAACATTTTGTTTACATCTTTGATTGACAATCGAATTGATACTTCTCACTTGAGTGAAACCAAAGGAATGAGGAATTAAATCAGGATTTGTCAACATATACCCGAGAGCCACACAGGCAAGTAGCAATTCAAGACTAAATGTCTAAGGGAAGAGTGGTCACAAATCTGCCTGTCCTAACGACAACAATTTATTTTCATTATCTACTAGTTTGGAAAATGTTGTGAGTCCAATATTAATTTCCTATTGCATGCAAACAAGATTGACTCAATGCTTAAAACCGTTACGGATTAAAGCCATGATTGTTTCCAATTCCCTTAATAACGTAATGTAATACTTGAAATGAAGCTTCATTTCAATGTTTTTAACTATATAACAAAGCAGCAATATGTCCAAACAGTGTTTTTGGTTGTTCGCTTATTTTGTTCAGTTTGTTTTTTCTTCTTTTTTTTTCAAGCTGTTGTATTGATTCGCCATGTTCAATTATGGATATATGGGTATTTCAAAGACATTTTTCACAATTGCACTTTATCATGATTATGCTTGTGAATGCATTTCCCGTTAGTCCCAAATTAATAGACTGCACACAACACACCCTTGCTTCTAGAATTATTTCATGTTATTTTTCCTAGGTTTTTATTAAAATTCATTAGTTATGCAGCAATTTAGTATTATTTAAATTGTATGATATGTCACCTTCTGAGTTTACACTTTGTAATATTGATTATACAAGTTGATATCAACAAAGAAAAATAGTTTTACCGGCGTTTTATGAATATACCGTAATTGATTTTGTAATGTTTTGTTAATTAGTTAAGATGTTTCATTATATGCCGGAAAGTGTTGAACTTTCAATAGCAGGTATGCAAAACGGAGAGCGTAGATATTTATTTTAGCTAAATATTAATATAGGATGAAAAATTGTATTCCATGTTTCTAAGACTTTTAACATATTCCTATAAATTTCAAGACGCTGGAAAGAGATGAAACTAATACAGTATTACTGATTTATCAACATTAATGAGTTGTATGATACATAAATCAAACATGACAGAATTGGTAAAATTGACAAAGAGTACAATACCTAAATGCATTCCTTGAACTGTTGAAGTGAAAAGACTAACTGTATCACGTTGTGACAGACATTCATGATTTATCACTTCTAAGGTAGGTATTGCGCCTGAGGCAATATGTGAATTCATCGCTCCCGTCTCGAATTTTAAGATGAGAAAAATAGAGGCTAACCTAAAAATATTTCCGTTTCTGAAAGAAAACCTGTCGTGCTTTCCGATGCTCTATTAGTAAACATTAAAGATTAAAAGCACTGTTACATCCTAGGTATGATGGACGAAAAAATATTGGATATGACACTCTTTGCCGGGTTTACAAAAACAAACTGATTTATTTACCAATAACACCCGTAATTTTGGTATATATAGAAAAATAACAAATGTTATTTAGATTTTGTAAAGATAAAATAAGAAAAACCGGCTTCTGTTTGGAGAAATGAGTTCATAATAGTTAAGTTACGTGCATTTGTGACCTGCTCCAACGAAACCCAGACAAAGTCGGAAAAATAATGTATCACTTGACAACATTGTTTTCTATTGATTTGTGGCAAGTGCAATGGGCTGTAACTACAAAAGTGTTCTAGCGACTTTTGTCCGGGCTTCATGGGAGTAGGTCACGTTATCCATTTGCAAATTGCGTGTGCTCTACAGGGTGCATTTCTTATGGAGGATGTCCGCCAACTTGTTGTAATGAAATTTTGCTGACGGATGGTAGCGACTTTCAGCGACACCGGTACCACGCGACACCGGTACCACGCCCACAAGTGACGAAGGGCTGCGGAAAGGAACGGAGACTTACTGACAAACTTAGGCTATGACTTGGCAATGGTGACGACTTCTCTACGACGCCCAACTGTAAGCATACACTCTTAGAAGGCCGGGATCAAATTTTTGATCCTTTTTCGGGATCATTTTATTTTGATCCTTTAAGGATCACTTTTGATCCTTTAAGGATCAATATATACAAATGGATCAAATTCACCAGGATCATTTTTGATCCTTTTTTAGGATCATTTTATTTTGATCCTTTTTGATTACAATATCAAAGTTTTGATCCGTATTTCTGGATTACTTTGATACGGAAAGGATGAGCTCACATTTTGATACCGCGGTTGGATCCAACGTGATATTTTGTTTCATATTTGAGTACAACCCATAACCGCTGCATAGCGGGGAATGTATACAATGGTGTAACATGTATAAATACGTTGATTTCAACACACAGTCCCGTGGTCGAGTGGTTAGAGCGCTGGTCTTGTAATTACCAGCAGGTATAAGTGCGGCGTGGGTTTAAACCCTGCTAGGGTAACTTCAGCGTGATGTTTTTATGCAGATCTTTTTATAAGAAATATTTGATCCTTTTTACGGATCAAAAATTGTGATCCTTTTTTGGGGATCATTTTGATCCTTAAAGGATAAGCTCATATTTGATACCTAAAAAGGATCAAAATTGATCCTTTTTGTCTCATATTTGATACTTTCTTTCTAAGAGTGTAGTGGTCAGACGGTCAGACGGCTTGTAGCGGCCTTTGGTGAAGTTAAGGAACAGAGGTTGGCGACGGGTCACGGCAACAATAACGTGACTTGGTGACCAGTACTCGTGGTATAGTCAACTTAAAATTACTACCAACGGAATTGTGACGACATTTAAACGATTACAGACGGCTACAAACGACATATATAGAAACGTCAAAGAACCGGGGGTTGCAGTAGCCAACAAAATCTGAACAACATCACAACTAACATGACTAATCTCATGTCAGGTCATGTGTCGTAAGTTGGGTTATCTTTCGGTAACACGCAGGAAATGGGCAAAACCAGGAGTTTCCACTTTCAGCTTCTTAAACTTTAAAACTATTCATATTAGGATAGGCAAGTATATATATTCATAAAGGGTGAAAAGTAAGGAATCATGTTACACTGAAAACCTGAACTGGTCAGTGTGACTAACTTAAAGCTAGTCCAGATGGTACCCATCTAGACTAGCTTTAAGTTAGTCAGTATTGCTGGACTAACAAGGATGACTAGTTTTAAGTTAGTCTGTTGACCAGCTTGACGTTAGTCCAGCAAGCTGGACTAGTTTAGGCTAGTCGCTTGACTAGTTATTGACTAGTTTTACGTTAGTCCAGATGGTACCCATTTTGACTAACTTAACGTTAGTCAAGCAGACTTGACTAACTTAACGTTAGTCAAGCAGACTTGACTAACGATAAGTTAGTCAAGCGGGACTAGGCAACGTTAGTCAGGCAAGCTAGTCGAGCACGCCAGTGCACATGTACGATAACAAGCTTTTAAGCTTAATCCACGATGTATAGCTAATCCGTCAATAATGTTGAGAGAGGTTTAAGAGTGACATATGAGTACCACCAAAATAGTCCGTGAGCTGCATATAATCAAATGTTATAATTTACGATACATCAGTACATAATGGTGATATTTATGAAGTCAAACGACGGCACGATGTTTTACATGTCTGTGCTGTCCACCATGTTGCCATCAATGACTCCACCTGACCGTGCTCAGCCTGACTAACTTAAGCTAGTCAAGCCAGCTTGACCAACTTGAAGTTGGTCAAGCTCTTTTATACTGTCAAGCTAGTCAAGCTCTCAGTCTGGCAAACTCGTCAAGCAAGGTTTTGCACGTTAGTCAAGTGGGCTTGACTAGTCACAAGCTAGCCAAGCAGGCTTGATTAGTTTTCAAGCTAGTCAAGCCTGGCTTGACCAACGTCAAACTAGTCAAGCAAGCTGGACTAATCTGCCTGACTAGTTTAAAGTTAGTCAAGCTGCTGCTTGACTAGTTAAAGTTTTCAGTGTATGTTAGTTTCAATATACATGGTGTGTAGAAAATATACAGGGTGTAACATAAGATATATTTGAAAAATGAAATTTTTAGATGCTATTTTTATGCTTAATATTCTACATAGATGCATACATCACAACTACCATCCAGTATCTTCCGGATAAACCTCTTTTTAGGTTTTGATTAATCATCCGATCGCTTTTTCAGGTTGATTAAACTTTAAAAAATAATCGGACCCCAGATGACCCCTAAAAATACTTTTACCCTAAATTCGCCATGCTATATTGTCAACCTCCTAAAGTGGTATCCTAATGCTCAAGTCTTATGAAAATTCATGAAAGTATGTGGGAATAGTGACAAATTTTACAACCACTTGTACCTATCTTGATCATAGAGGGTTTTTTTTACTCAAAATGACCCCAGATCACCTTCAATTCCATATATCTTTAAGTCACATGTGTAACTTTACCTTGGTATTATTGTGTCCAAATCTTGTGAAAATCTATTTAAGTATGTGAGAATTACGCCCAACTATGTGAATCACTGGCTCCGCATCCTTGGGCTCCGCATCCTCCACCGCTTTGATTAATTAACACATTAATTAATCCCAATTAAAAACCAAATTAGCTAAACACATACAGTGTTCATTTTATTATTCCTCTCTCATATGACACCAAATTTACTAATGTATGACATAAAATAAGGGAATTACGACATGAAAAACATAGTGCAGTAAGGGAAATTGTTACTGCACCGCTGTATTATGTTACCCAGTATATAACACATCTCAAAATTGTAAAAACTTACAACTGATAGTCTATAACGACAGACCCTGGTGGCTAGCGGATTGTATGTATCAGCGTTAACTGAGATGACTGACGGACAATTCAAAACTGCGATCCGTAGGTCTCCGTTGCTTGTCGTTTAACCCCAAAGGTGCAATTACACTGTGACGACTTATGGGTGACGACAAGTACCGGAGACCTGAGGATTGCAGTTTCGAATTCTCTGCCCGTCATCGTTAGTTAAGTCAGTTAACGCTCACATAATCCGCTATCTACGCACACTATCGTTACCATCAGTCGTCAGTCAGTTGCAAGTTTTTAGTTTCAAATCCGTTACCCTCAGTCAAGACGAGACACAGTATAAATGCACCTTTAGTCGTGACGGTGTAAACGTAGCCTTAAATAATTGGCAAACGACTGTTTTTGCCTTAAGGATTCCTATTAAATGCCCATCGAGATCTTCTCAATCAACGTTTAAGTGGTCATTTAATAGATAAACACATGACAACGGCAGTCTTTGCCTTGCAGACTTGTACAGAATGACCGTAGTCAGTAACCAGCTGCTCAATTCGTCAATTTTTGTTAGAGGAAGAAGAGTTTCTTCCATTTCAATCAGAAAGTTAACATCACAAACTGTACATTAACTTTTTCTGTCGAGTAAAAGTTATTTGACTCGGAAGAAACATTGAAATGAGATGTATACACTCTCGCACTCTCAATTCAAGAGGAGAAAAACTTTACCTTAAGTTGTCTCTAGCTCTTATAACCTCAAACAAATTCCATAAGTTAGGTCCTTCCAAGTAGTATTTTAACATGTTTAAGGTGCAATAGAAGGTGTCCCAAAAAAACATAACCATCTTTATATGTCGTTTTCTTTGGTTTAACGGATAGTCAGAAAGTATGTAAAGGTTCATTTTATAGCTCATGAAATGAACTTTTAGATGCTGTTTGTTTCATTTCAATCGGTGGTGTACAACAAAAAACTGTATGTTTTATCAAATATATATTAGAGTTTATTTTTGTCAGGTCCAGTAATAAAAATGGGTCACCTTTGAAAATACATCATATCTGTCTTATTTTGACATCAAATTTGTTCATCTTTCATGAGCAGATGAATGACAATAGTCAATAGTACTTCATTACAGGGAAACTTACAAAATAGTTTAATCGGACCAAACAATTTTACATCCAAATATTTGACAAAGTATAACGTTTGTTGTACTACTGATTGAAATGAAACAAACAGTATCTGAAAGTTCAATTCATTGGCTATAAAATGCAATATTTATTATATACTTCCTAACTATTCGTTAAAACCCAAGAAAATTACACGCAAAGATTGCAAGGTTTTTTATTGGACACTCTGTACATCTCGATAGTGTATACAAATACATCTCGATAAAAACAGCCCGTGGTTTACTTGACTGGGATTTGAAACAGACGATTAAATGTTGTTGTTTTTTATTCAAAACATTTTATGAACATGTCATATTTCAATATTTAAAGACATTGTTTTAATTAAGATTTATGTTATTAGCTGTAATTCACTTCTTATGTTTCAATCAACAAAAAAATTATCAAATATTTGATATCTTTTTAAAATAAACCATTTACGAATAAAAGGGAAAGAAGACTGTATTTCATTCCTGTTTGTCTTCAATCAAGCATAATGTTAGTACTTCTTTGTTAAATATAATTGTAGGCGCATAATCTTTTTGCCAAACCGCCTTCTTTGGTATCATTGAGATTTCATGCTCAAAATATAAAGAATACTTTTTTTATTTCAACAAATTCTATTAACATTTTCCTTCAACACTCTTTCGATATTGAAGTAGGTTTTTATTTCATTAAATTCAAACACTTGATATAATTAGGCGCCATTGGAGGAGGAATAAGTGGCTCAGATGTTATTTTACAAAACTATGTGCTGTTATTTTAAATTTGAAAGTGATAAGCGGGTTCCTTGGGTAAAGCACATTTAACTTTGTTTAAACTAGATAGGTTCTTTAGTTTCTTGGTTTGATTTTGCTTTATTGAATGTTTGTGTCTGTTTGTTTTGGATCTTATCAGAACCTTGTCGAGCTAGCATTTGTTTGATTATTTGCCCTTGCCTTTATCAGTGTGTTCTTTCAAACTAAAGGAATATTATACTTCTGCTTGTTAGATGTTTTGAAATAGTTTTGATCTTGAATGAATCAACAGTCTTTGGTGAAATCAATATTCTTAACACAAGGTTTTGTTTCTGTTAAATATTTATTATAAGATGCTTACATTTGCTTCTTTCTAGCTACATGTACTAATATTTAAAAGGTGAAGGAAAAAGTTTTGTGATAAGGTATAAAAAAAAGTAAAAGCTAATAGAAATTTTGCATTATTCTACTATTTATTTACAAACTTGGAACTGGACATTAGCATTTTATGAAGCAATGTT
>JXSR01S073299.1:53967-69373 GCA_000969725.1 Ophiothrix spiculata
TAAGGAATGAATTCCATCATTCAACATGGGTGTTTTTAAACATGACATTTACTGTCAACAGCACATTAATTGTCACTGATATTTTGGCAAGCGTAAGGAGGTCACGCCCACTTTACCCTGCTCATGATAAAGCACTGTAAAAGGTCACGGCTAATGTGTCTATACAGAGCGCAGGTGCGAATGTGGTGTCGGTGACTTGCTGCAAGAACTGTATGGGATGGAGGTCACTGTTAAAATTGGGGGCAGTACAGAGTGCTGGGTCAATATATCGGGTAAGGGGAGTGTCTATGGCTAATGATACAGCATTGTACTGGTATAAGAAGGTTTACGTTTGTTAAACATGCGCAGTTTGCAGAATGTGTGACCTACGCGCAAGTTTGGCAATGGGGAAAGCATGATAATGTTCTTAGGTTCTATTCTTGGAATAAGCAATTTTTTTCAACCAAATTTATGGTTTTCTCTGTCGCATATTGGCAACAGTGGGTTTCTACATAAGAGGTAAGCTTCACCACATGTCAAAACTTGTTATGAGGTAAAGGTACATGTTCCAATTTTGCCTATCCCTATGTCATCAAATAAGCAAAAAAAAATTAAAATAAAAATTACAGAAGAACAACAAACATTAAAATCATAGAGCTCAACATTTACTCAACTCAGAACAAGACAGAAAAAGACAAAAGGATGTCAGATCAAACAAGATTTAAAATTTGGTATTATTCATTGTTCAAAGATGTGAAACATTAAATAAAGCCCTCAAAATCTACTTTGGTCCACTTTGTGAGTTTAGAAACACCATTAATGAGATGCAGCTCACCAAATGACCATATTATGACGTTAACCAGTTGGAGTTTTAAAAATCAATTCAATCAAGTCCTACCTACTATCTAAGTTCATCTTCTACAGTGGAACAGGCCTTATTTTTCCTATTATTATGTTATGTGGTACCAGTTTGATATTTCAAATATATTATAGCCAAGAGCAGCACCTTGTGTACTGAAAATTTCAAGTTCATTGGTCCACTAGAAGCTGAGATAGCATTCCGAGAAAGCTTGTTTTGTATTGGTCAAAAGTAGGATATTGCTGACAAGGCTAAATTTTTGTGCTTGACCTTGAATTTCCTGTTTAATTAGCAAAAATGTGAAAATGGTTTCCAAGTAAAAACACAATTAAACAGTAATTGTGTTGTAACTTCAAAAGTATGAAATATTTCAAAAATCTGTCTAACAGATTTTTTAAACATGTTTTCTGTATCCTTTAATACCAAAATTATAAAATTTAATAAAAATCTGAAAAAAATATAGGCAATTCAAAAAATGATGATTTTTTGGGTAAAAAAGGAGAAGTACGCAAAATAATCAAAATCCGTTCAACAGAAATTTTCACCATGTAGTACGTAACAAACTGTCTGAATGCAAAATTTCAAAATTAACATCAAGATTGTCAAAAATATAGGTATTTACAGATTTTCCTGGTTTTTCTTTCAAATATGCTAATTATATGCAAATGATGATATTCAACATTAAATTTTAAACACAATTTACATCTTCTAATACACTTAGAAGATGTAAATTGTGTTTAAAATTTAATGTTGAAAATGTTGTGCAAGAAAAAGCGTTTCATTGAAATACAAATGAGTAGATTATATTTCAGCATTGACCAGTAGGTTAGGAAAAATAAGGCCTGTTCCACTGTACTGAAGACAGGCTAAATTTTTGAACTAAAGAATAAATCTTCATGAAACTTTCATATTCATTGGATCTGTCACTTCTGGTTAGATCATCGGTGAATTCAGGATATAATTTTCACAAGCAAAAGTAAAAGAAAAATTGTAATGAAATAAAAATATTTACTGAAAACACTCCAAATCACAAGATTTATTACAAAACAAGGACAAATCAGCAGACAAAGAAGTTAAAGAACTCATATTACATTCATGATTCATTTAGCCTGTCAAGGGATAGAACAGTGTGGAATCAACCAGATGCAACAACCTGCTTAAACATTAGCCAACTCTTAATTAAATCGGGTCATTAAGTCATGAATTGAGTCCAAGAGATACTTCTCCTTATCATATTATATTTACAGCCATTTCCACAAATTTTTTGCTCTATGCAAATCATCTATGTTAAATCTTTATAGACTTACAAATCAGACCACAAAGATTTTGAGGGGCTTTACAAAATGTGCTATAACTTTGGAATAAGAGTTTCAAATGGCATAAAACAAAAATTGTGTAAAAAAAAAAAGAATATAATATATATATTGTTATAAATTTTATTCAAAATTGTATTCTGCTTCCTCAGAAGAAATTATCAAAGTTTGTTGCATTTTTATTGGGACACCCTGTAGAACC
Source organism: Ophiothrix spiculata (assembly GCA_000969725.1). Classification (NCBI taxonomy): domain Eukaryota; kingdom Metazoa; phylum Echinodermata; class Ophiuroidea; order Amphilepidida; family Ophiotrichidae; genus Ophiothrix; species Ophiothrix spiculata. The sequence continues at coordinate 56,321 of JXSR01S073299.1, forward strand.
ATAATCAGGTAAAATAATTCTGTAGCTTTTATTGTGTCTATCACCATGCTGTCTAGTCATATTTGGAATACACTAGTTAATTTGAACTATCATTTTTTAAGTGGAATCTTTGCAAACGTTTTGTGTTTGAAGATCCCAACCATTCAACAACATGTACGTTTCAATTTTATCTGACAATTTCCCCCCAAATTATTCAAATAAATGGAAAAAATTTGGCAGATAGAATTCAAAATGTCATTGCAAAATTTATTAGAATAGGTCCTATTCAACAAGAAAACACATTAAAATGGTCTCCAATTTTAGTAGGTTGCTCCAAAAATCGATTTAAGGGGTTTTCTCTAAGATGCAAATACTCCATTTATTTTCTTAAAAATTTAGTATTTGGTAGATTTATTTGTGCTGATAATGATTCTAAAATAAAAAAAATGTAGGTCACCGTGCTCGTTTTTGAGATTCAGGCATTTCAAAAAGTACATATTTTCCCAAAAAATCATCCGATTAACCATACAAAGTATAGGGAAAACTCCAAAATGTCGATCATTATGTGCTTGTAAAATAGTAAATCCTCCATTTATTTTTTTAATTTCTACATATGTTAAAGCACTTTTTGCGCTCTTCAAAATACTGAAATAAAAAAATATGGTCACCGTGTTAGTTTTCAAGAAAATCGACCAAAACTTGCATTTTTTTGATAAAATTTGATTACTTTGAAGGCACATCTGCGTCTGTACATTTCCCGCGTATATTACGGTTTATATTACGCAGCTAGGCGGCGCGTGATTAACCAAACGTGTTAGTAAAGCATGCGTTCAGTGTGCAATGAAATTTGAGTACGCAAAACGGATGCAAACATTTTTTTGATATCTTACTATTTATGAAAAAAATCGTTATCCCGCAGTCGTAAGCAACTGCATCTCAGAGAAAACCCCTTAAATGAAGAGTATATAAAATTAATTACTGTATGAGTGGTATATTTTGCGCAGCATTTATTTTTGGGATTTTTGCGCTAAGCTAATCTTGCACAAAAATAAATATAGCGCAAACAATGCTATGTATAATACCACCACATATAAAAATAACCACGAGGGCGAAAAATTAAAATGCGCGAAATGTTTCAAAATTAGCTTTGCGTGTAAATAACTGAGCTTAAAAATATTGGCGTTTACAGTATACTGTATCTAATATGTGAATCTCTTCATTGACATATTCCTGAACTGAAATCTCTATCCAGTTTTTATTGGACTTGGACACTATAGGCCTAGTCCTTAGCATGTTTGGTAGAGGAACATATATTTGAGTGAAGTCAAAGGTCTTCTAGGGTCCTCTCATCCCTGTGACCTCTTATCAGAGGGTACTATAATGGTCAGGTGCAGTGAAGCAGTTTGGATATTGCAAGGTGTTGGTTTTGCAAGTGAAAACATCAGGAAATTAATAAAAAAATATCTGATGTCATTTTAAAGAGATTACACATTAATATAGCAATTATGAGAATATTCAATTTGATCATATTTTTCAGAAATTGGGTGGCATTAGCATTGGCGTAGCCAGGGGGGTGCGGAAGGGGAGTGCGCACCCCGGGGGGTTTACAATATTTAAAAAAATGGGAGAAAGAATGTAGAAATAAAACAATGGGAAAAACCCAAAAAAGGACTCAGTAGTCCTAATAACTGCTAATAATACACTTGCCGACCCTTCCGATATAGGAAGGTACCCCTAGCGACACCCTGGACCCGTCGCCATTTTGGACTAGGATTTATTGCGCACCCCTGGACCTGTCGCCGTTTTGGACTGGGATTTATTGCGCACCCGGGGGTACACAATCCTGGCTACGCTCCTGCTTTAGAGATGGAGATGGACGAGGTGATTCAAAATCTTTCCATTTTTTTCAAATTAAAATTATTGCATAATCCATCATATATGCCAAAATAGGTTTTCATGAGCTTGTCAAAATAAAAACAAGATTGTCTCTGGGTAAAATAAAACCAACTCTGCCTGAGGTATTGGAGGGGAAGTTGGACTTTGCAAAATTAATGGTGTTGGTCAAGGCTAACATTGCTCAGTTAATATTTAATTAGACAATAATAACTGCGCACCATCTTTTTTAAGGTCATTGTTTAAAACCGGAGGTGTTTGTTTTGGGCCGAGGTACTTTACGCTCCCGAAGAAAAAGTACCGGGCACAAAACAAACACCGGCGATTTTTAACAATGACTGAATTAAAAGATGGTGCAAAGTTATTATTGTCATTAATAATTGTCTTTCGACATTTTTAATGCCTTTTATGCGTGATTTTATAAAGAAATACTTTCTTAAACTTATTTCTTGCTTAAAGGTCTACTTATCCCTATAAGAGAATTTCAATCACTCCAGGTATGACGATCATCACATAATATGATTAACGCGTGTGTGTGCGCTTGATTTGCGTTTTATGAGAAAACACATTCAACACTAATGACATCACATACGCAGGTCATTTTAAGAAGTCATTGTTACCTGCTAATGGCCGCACAGTTGTTTGCGTAAAAAGTAGATTGGATCGTGCTATTACGCAGGTTATTAATGCCATATAAACACCAAGTTTCAATAATACAGTGTGAACCTCCAGTTATCAATTCTGAGCGAATTTTTTGAGAGGTCAATAAATACTTTATGCTGATCTGGTGTAATGATTTGTTTATTATTAATTAATGAAGGTAAGGAGAGTGGAGTTCATTAAAGCTTCATACATTTTTTATCAGCTAATCGAGATGTTGTTAAAAACCCACCCTCCACTCCCGTACTGAGGCAATTGTGTAAACCTTGGGTTTATTTTCAAGTTTTTGGACATCACATGTACTTACTCAAAAGACTTTGACTTAAAATGTAATGGCTGTATGTTATACTCCAGTTTATATATTTGAAAAAATATAGACGCCTTTGTCTAATAACCAGAGAATTCCATTTAAGAATGAATTTAAGACCTTTATGTATAGACTGGGCTGTCTAACATCTGGAAAAATGTTAGATCTAGACTGTGCGTCTAGCATCTGAGATGGTTCCAGATCTGGACTGTGCTGTCTTGCATCTGGAAAGGCTCTAAGATCTAGACTGTGCTGTCTAGCATCTTTTGACTAATTAAAATATCTTTATAGACTGGACAGTCTAACATCTGGAATGTTAGACTGCACTGTCTACTTCCAGATTATTTGGTTTTCAGATCTGAAATTTTGCTTCTAATCTTCTAATTCTGGATAACTGTAGATCTAGACTGGTCTGTCTAGCATCTGAAATACTTATCAGATCTTGACAAGTGCTGTCTTGCATCTGAACCTTTTCTTAGTTGCTGCATCCAGTTTCTTATCCACTTCCAAAGTTATAATAATTTAATTTATAATAATCTAATATCTCTGTTAAGATTGGACGGTTAAATGCCTTGAAAAAATTGTAGATCAAGACTTAGACAAGTCATATTTTCATAATTATAACACGCTGTAGGCATTTTATGTTAAAAGTGGTTAAACAAGTGTTCTTAGATAATTCAGGGGTGCTGAATCCAAAAATGCTGTTTAACCAGTTCAGTGACCATGACTTGACCTTGAAAATTTCAAAAAACAAAATGGCTGCCATTTTCACTGGATTTTCACTATTATATGACCTATAAACAACTTGGAATGTTAGAAATAGTAATAATACACGTAATTATTGAAGGACTTAAAAACTATTGTTCACCTTCACATTATTTAATATGTTTGACCTTGAAATTTTGCAAAATGGCTGCCATTTTGATCAAACTATCAGTCAACGTCATTAATTACCACAGAAAGTATTATACCGTAATTCAAAATATCTATTTCAGCCGAATGTTAAATAAAAAGTTTCCTAACTAACCTGTTGCACTGAAAGGTAACGAGAGAAGAGACTAGACTTCACACTGGTTGCAAAGTAAAGTAGGAGAATAGGGCCCGCGGACTATTACAGATCTTAACTATATGCGGATGATATTGCTCTTTGATAATCTACGAGATGCAGAGGAATATCTTCTACATCTGGTGGAAGCTGCTGCACATACAGTTGGTCTAGGAATGAATGCCTAGAAAACAAAGGCAATGCTGTACAAAGAGGCAGCAACATCAATTAACACACTAGATGGTAGTAAACTCGAAGTTGTCCTGGACAAATACCTAGGTGCCTGGATTGCAAACAGTGAGCAGGACTTCAATGTTAGAGAATCACAGGCCTGGAGGGCATGTAACAGTGGAAAGCAAACTGCCAAGAAACTTGAAAATCAAATTATTTACTACCACTATGGAATCCGTACTGGCATACGGAGATGAAAGTTGGACACACACTGCAAAATGGAGAAAATCACTCGATGGTTGCTACACACATCTAATAAGGAAAGCAGTTAAAACGTATCAATGCAATCTCACACCACAAAAAGATCTGTATTGGGAACATGATGCCAATATCAGAGAGACTGAGAATTAGAAGAAAGAGATTTGTTGGGCACTGTGCGAGAAGAGAAGATGGAGCAGTCATCTTCAAAGTACTCCTTTGGCAGCCCAAGCATGGTAAAGAGTTAGAGGACCTCTCCAGAAAGAATTACCTCAAGATACTAAAGAGGATACAGGGCTGCCTGTTCAAGACCTGAGGAACTGGGGGCTGTGTGGTAAGCTGTCGTAGGAGTCCGTTCTTTTGGAACGCGCTGGGCCAACCTATTTGTGTGTCAGTAAAATGTTGTACCTTTATGCTAGGGCCTTATATTCATAAAATTGGCTTAGTGTATCGTCAAATGTGTTTTCAGTCTTTCTTGTTTCTTCATTCTTGTCCACTGAAAGCACATGCAATTCCTCCAGTGCAGGCTAGTTGAGCATTTCTGCAGCTACATCTAGCACTTGCACAGTCTTTGGTATACCCGCATGTTATTATTTCATGACTTGCCTTGGGTAGTGCCGTAGCGGAGACAATGTCATTAATTTTCAGATTAAGTTACCCATCGGAAAATGTCCATCCCATGTCTGTTACATAGTGGAGATTGGGATTTGCCTCAAGTGCTTGCTTCCAAAGTTTCGTAATGTGCACGCCTTATATGAAGTCTTACTGCGTCTGATGCAGGTTGTGGAGTCTGTTGAGGACATCCTTTACAGAAGAGTATAACTCGTGCTTTGTCGCATGTGTTGACATCTTCTGGTATCTTATACAGATGACATTATGAATTTCTCTGAGATATTGCTTCTTTCGTTGTTGATGTCACCTGTTCCAATATCTGTTAGCAGATACATGTAGATGTGTGTTTTGACATGCACTTGACATGCTGTCTTTTTACCATGGCCAGCAAGCTGTGACACAATGTCACAACCAGAAAAATGGTATTAGAGAGTCTACCAAATTTGATGTATTCCTTGGTGGATTTAGTGGATGGGGATATATTTAGAATGTGTTTTTTTTTTTAAACTTTTTTTGAGTTCCTGCTTTCATCCATTATAGATGTTTACATGGCATATTTTGAAAGTGCGATATTAACAAAATAAGCACATCAGTGTCGTGGACCAAGACCGATCACTGTGTCAGCAATGATATTAACACAGTGAAGTGTAAGTCTTGTATCCATTACTTTATGTGTAGCTTGTATGGGGGAGATTTCAACACTTTGATCTGACAATTTAACCACTGTAATAGCAGTAAATCGTCAAGCAGCGATGACGGTTTTTCATGTGAGAGAGGAAATCTGCCAAATTTGCTTTATTCTCTCCCAGTGAGAGAAAATTGTTCCATTTCGCTGGAAGGCGAACATCATCGTTTTCTAATACGGTTTAATTCTAGTACCAGTCTTAATTGAATGTTGTTGGTGCTGTTTAAATGCAACATCAATCCTTTTCATATCGTCGCCAATATCAAGAAGTTCATTTCCCAGATGCGTTTTGCTGTCAATCCCGTGATTAAATTGCTGTTAGTGGAAGCAAGGGAGATTAATTGACACAGGTATAAGTTCATGATTTTAAATATTGCCTTTGGAAGCTGCAGCAAGTCTTTGAAGTATGTTTGTGTCAGCCTTTGTTGTGGTCTAAGTATTTGCCTTTTATAGAGCTCTTTGTAGTCTACTAAGTAAAGCGATGAGAATGGCAGTGGTTTATTTTTGTGTAATGCAGAATTGAAGTTGACATGACCTGGGGACTGAATAAGACGATGGTTAACAAAACCATGCAACTGAGTTTGTCCAAGATTTTCTGCATTAAGCAAAGAATCTTTAATACTATCTGATGTCAAATCCTTTGTAACCAAATTCTGCAGTGCAGAGGAAGACATGTTTTTGTCAAAGACATTAAATCGACAGAATGCTTAGACAATATTCTCTCGTAATCACAGCTGTCACCTTGTTTCCTAGATGGTGTAGCCTCATTGTAAACATACTCATTTTCACCATGATCAATTAACAACATTTTCCTCGTCTGACTAGAAATAGTTGTTCTCAAGTTAAAAGATAGGGCCTATCTTCCCAATGCAGAGATATTCCTTGTGATGCCTACAACTACCATTATTCTTTCCATTGGCATTCTGCAATTAAATGCTATGGTCAGCAGACTTGTTTATAAATTTCCTATTGGTTTCCTTAACAGCAAAATTTCCAGCTTGGAAGTTATCATCGTTTATGAAAGACCTCTGGTGGAAGGCAGTTTATTTCTGCCAGATAAATGGTTCCCTACCTAGCATAATGGATATGGTCATATTGAAAGAAGAAAGGATGCATCCTTCAAGTTCATATTTATTAAAGTTAATTATCATAATCATGATATAATTTTTTGTTTATGTTTACAAGACCTTTAAATTCAAGCTCTAGGAAGTCAAAATAGAATTATTATCGATGTATTGCAAAATTCAACAATACAATTTTCAGTAATCAGTTTGTTCTTTATATAGCTTTTATTTTGGCATTAATGGCAGCCATCTTGGAATTCAGTACATGGTAATATATATGTGGAAACAAATTATAAACAATCAGAGGAGTCAGTTAGGAATATAATATAACCTTTAAATGGGCATTGTTACTGTTTTTACTCTTCTGGGTTGTATATTAGGCAAGTTCTGATTAAATTTTGATGAAATGGCAACCATTTTGTTTTTCGCAATTTCCAAGGTCAAGATGAGATCGGTCACCTGGTTAAACAGCATTTTTGAATTTAGCACCCTCAAATTACCCTAAAACACTTTTTTAATTACTTTTAACTCTTCTGAATTGACTATTAGTCAAGTTCCCGTGAAATTATGGTGAAAATGGCAAACATTTAGGTTTTTTTCGTCATTTTCAAGGTCAAAACGAGATCGGTCACCTGGTTAAACAGCATTTTTGAATTTAGCACCCTTAAATTATCATAAAACACTTGTTTGACCACTTTTTAAATCTTCTGAATTAATTATTAGTGAAGTTCTGGTGAAATTTTGGTGAAAATGGCAGCCATTTTGATTTTTGTCATTTTCAAGGTCAAGACGAGTTCGGTCACCTGGTTAAACAGCATTTTTTAATTCAGCACCCTCAAATTACCCTAAAACACTTGTTTAACCACTTTTAACATAAAATGCCTACAACACTTTTTTCAAGCATAAATATCAAAATTCTGACTTGTCTAACTGTGCTGTCTTGCATCTTAAATAATTTAATTTCTTTCATTATCAAATTATTGGTCAATTTAAAGGTTTGATCATTGAATGTACCACTGTCTGGAGGGTGTAAAGGTGTTCTATCACACATTGCAAAAAATTAGTTAATCTTGTATATATGGCTATGATAAAAGTAAGGAATAAATCTTGGTTAGTCAAAGCATGACCACCAACTTTGACTTGTCCGTGCTGTTATTTGTTTTCATAAGACAATCATTAATTTTCATTGTATGATGCAGCCAACAGAACAATGAACTTTCATAAATAAAACAATAATCATTACAACTAAACCGATCATCTTTTGAATTTGAATAAAAGATATGAGTGTTAATATTTTCAATTCTCTCTAATTTGTAAGGTATAGGTGTTAAATTGATTGCCTTCAACCAAGATCAAAAGTGTCCATAGTGATCTATATGTCCATCTTTTTTCAGGAGTCAATAATCAAAAGAAGGGTCAAATTTTTAACTTTGTGTCCAATTTCCAAGGTTAAGGTGTCAAGCTTTCTTCTTGTACCAGTGATCAAAAGTGTCCATGGTGACCTCTTCATCTGAACTTTATTTATAGATCGAGAGAAGGGTCAAATTTTTATTTTGGCCAATTTCTAAGGTAAAGGTGGAAATTGACCAGAGGAAAATCAGATGTTTAACTAAAACATGCATCTTAGTTCATTCGCAGTCACTGCAGCAGAAGGCGGCTATATGAACTATTGACATAAAAAAATGTGATTTTAAAAGCCAAAAATAGACAAACAAACAAAAATACTCAACAGGGACATTTACATTTAAAATTGTTTGTCTCAAAGCTCCTACTCATGTTACTTTTATTGTGTGCTTTAGTAAAAAAATATATTTTTTCCTTTTTATCCCCCTGGCTTGAAAAGCGTCATCGTCATGAAAAGGGTTGACATTTGCCTCTAACTTCTTCATACTTCAATGGATTTCGACCTAACTTGGGTCATGGGTGCAGCATGGGAACCTGCATTTGTGGGTGAGGTCAAAGGTCACATACTAAGGTCAAGTTGAATAATAGGGTAAAATTGTCAATTTGGCCTCATTTGACTGTCATTTGAAAAGCATTACTTCAATTCAAATCAAACTTTGTAGCAATGATCAATGGGTGAGGGACTAGGGGTGAGGTGAAGGTTCTTGTGGTCAAAGGTCATATAGGGGTCAAACCTTGGGGTCAAATTTTCAACTTAGTCCGATTTCTAAAGTTAAGGTGTCAAATTGTTTGTGTTGGACCAGCGATCAAAAGCGATCTTTCCCTTGGGGTCAAAGGTAAAAAGAAATTTAAAGGTCAAATTTTTGACTTTGTCCAATTTCAAAGGTTAAGGTTTCAAAGAATTTTTCCATTATGATGGATGATGAAGTAGGCGATCAACAAAGTAGGCGATTAACAAAGAAGCCGGTCAATGAAGTAGGCTGCCGTTAACACAGACTACTGGTTCGTGATACATCTTGTTTGGGATCGCGTGGTTCCGAGAACCAGTATTTTTTAATTTTGAAAAATATTAAAATTTCAACTCTTTTTACAATTGTTTTGCAACGGTGCTGTTTGATGTGAAGATGTACCAATGTCGTACCGAATTCATATAAAATATGAAGGGATATGGAACTCTGTTCTTTAAATGTAGAATATCACTCAGTGTTCAGTGCAGTATACATGAAAAAAATCTTATAAAAAATAAATAAAAAATAAAACCGCATTTCGCATAGAAAGTCGCCATTGTGAAAAATATACTATGATGCTTAAACTTGCAGAATGTATGTTAGAATATATAATTTTCTTTATAGCAAAAAACCTGATGAAAATCCGATATTCATGATATTTGGAACATTAATTAGCAAGATTTTAAATTTGTGGCCACTTTTGCTCAAAATCAGATTCTGGTTGCATATTTATATGAAGTACTTTGTGCCATCATAATTCTGTAACGCCTTGTCGCTATGACCCCACCATAGATCAATGTGCGCAGCACGACTAAACTCTATTTTGGGTCACCAGTATTCATTTCGCCTAGTATTGTGTAGACTCTTGTATGGGTATTACCCCTAATATCTTGGTCAAAAAAGATTGCCCGGCGATTACGACCGTGTATATATGTAGATATTTTGTTTAAGCAGATTAATTTCTGTCGTTGTTTCAGTGAATCAGAAGTCTATTATGGTTTTTATTGTATTCAATTTTGTGGAATTTTTTTTTTTATGAATTCATGATGTAGCATCCTTGATTCAGGATTATTCCGCCCTTCCCATATAGCTATTCGGTGAAGTGCCACTATTATACTCTTGTTTTAATTACAATTCTATATATCATAGGTCACATTACAAACAGTGCAGAGCGAATTCTGGGTTCGGGTTTCACCGCTGATGTGGTCACGCATGCTCAGTGCCCCGACTCAGTGCATACTATTGCTGATATAATTTCTTTATAACTAATTTTGAGCACTCTTTACTGCAACTACTCCTTTGGCCTAGTGGTCGGGCCTAGTGGTTTGTGTGATAGACACTAAGGATAAATTTGTTATCATGTTCATCAGCTCAGGTTTGAGACTCCTGAAAATTGTTTTTCAGCTCATGTTCAAGACTCCTGAAATTTTTTTAAAAATCCTAATTTACCTTTAAATTTAATTTGTTTGTGGATTGTAGGTTTACTATGCATGGATTAGGCAAAAACAAAAAACAAGCTTGTTTCCCGTGCTCCGCGCGCGTTTCGTTTTGGCGTCATTATTTGCGCATTTCATTTTTTTATTTGATATTTTAGAAACAAAAAATCAAAATAACCAATTTGATAAAATGAACAGGGAAAATTGCAAAATTTTTACTAAAGAAGTGTTTTCTTTTCAACAAAAACTTGAAACCGAACAGGTTTCTTACTGAAAAAATCATCACCCATGTGGATTTTCAATCAAAATTTGCCTTAGCACCTCTTGAACAATAGGAAAAATAAATAAAATAAAATAAACGCATTTCGCATTTAGGTTTTTTGACCACCAACAGGAAACAAACTTTTCTTTTTGTGTGCCTTATATTTGATATTTTTTCTCTTTTTTAAAAAACCTGATACCCTTGAACATACGTGCCGTGGTTACAGAGCTGCACTCTGTAGCTAGGCGCTTCTACAAACTCTAACCTCCACCTCCATTCTCACCCGCCAAACCCCACCTACCATAACATATCGGGGTCAATTTTCATGAGTTTGGATAGGTATCAATGCAAAGAAGATGTCCTACCTTCAATTTATATGGTTTCCACAGCTCTATTCCACTTAGGTATCAGGCCCGTAGCCAAAGTTATCATTTCAAGCTATTTAGGGGGTTCGATTTATAGGAGTATCCCTTGATAGAACTGTATAAAGTCCTTTACTTTATCATGTATAAAGTCCTGTTTTAAATAGTTTTTAAACAATTAAGGGGGCTTGGATCAAATCTTCCCAACAACTCCAACAACTCCTCCCTATGGGCTTAACCATACTTTAGTCATCAATTTCAAGTTCACAGGATTTCCCCATTCCTTTGGAAATTACATAGTAGAAAATAACATCTTTAGGTGGATGAGGGTTACTAATGTTCAAGTTAGGAAAAGCTAATATTTCTGAACAGGATACACACACTGCTCACTGCTGATATAAAAAATTGGAATAAATTTCTGCCTCATCAGTTTCCTTAGACTTTCCTTCCTCAACACATATTTATCCCCACAGTTCTGATTTGCTTTAAACAATTAAAACGTACTCTTTCTAATACTAGCACAATGTTCTATAAATTACTCATGTACTTACGTGTCTGTATGATTGAAACCAACACTGCATTCAAAATGGCTGCTTGTGTGTTGAAATCAAGTCCCCTGTTTGAGTGTCTTCCCATCATACACTGCAAATTAAAGGTCCTATTCATGATGTAAAATCTTACTTTGTTTTTATATACTGTGGGCAGAGTGGGGTACCTAAATTGTGCCATTTTCAAATGTTTTAAAGGTGCAATTCATGATTTTCATGCAACAAAAACCTTTTTTCTTTTCTAGCTAAATAAAAAGAGGAGTTCAACATAAATATACTGAAAATTTCACTTGATTCCGACCTTTCGTTTCAAAGTCACAAGCTTTTCAGCATTTTGAAAATCCCCATAGGCTACTGTGTTGTAATTACTGTCGGGGCCCAGACAATAAATAGAAAATGACACATTTTCTCATTTTTCTCAAAAATGCAAGCACATATGAAAGAATGGTTTAGGGGTCCTAACATATACCAGATGAGGATTCTTATAAGCTAAGAAACTCAAATTTGATAGAAGTAACCTTGAGGGTGAAAAGTGGATCATGAATTGCCCCTTTAAATTTCTGTAGAAACTATTGAAGATATACCCTTTAAATTTCTGTAGAAACTATTGAAGATATACTATTTTTGATTGTTGTAAAGTATAACTAACGAGGTTGACTCAATAACGCAATTGTTGAACCACCATTAAAAATGGTGGATGTTTGCAAGAATGGGGTAAGTTGAGCAACTAGTCGGGGTAATATGAGCCATGGGCGTCGCAAGTGGGGCGATCAGGGTGGCCAGAGCCGCCCCAATTTTTTGCACAAAAAAAAAAGCGAAAAAATTAGGAAGAAGAAGAAGATTCGATCAAAACAAGATCAAAATTGAAAATACAAAGATTCAAACACAATCTATGTACCAAATCGCGTGAATAATGTTTCGATATTAATTTCTAACAACTAAGGGACACACACTTCATTTATTTGTTTGGTCCACTGTTCAATGTGAGTGTGTTGCCCAGATTTTGATGGGTGAAAAATACTAAAAGTATCAGATACCAAAATGTACTACTAGTAGTATGTACCAAATCGCGTCAACAGTGTTTCAAAATTCAACAAATTTCTAACTTCTGAGGGGGCACATCCTCAGACACGGCCCCTTAATATTTTTTGTCTACTGTTTAATGCGAGTGTCTGAAGTTTAATGCCTAGATTTTGATGGGAAAGTGCAAACTTGAGGCCCCAGGTAGCAAAATCTATGCACAAAACCGTGTAAATGTGTTTTCTATATTTTCAACATTTTCGAACTAGGCGTACTGAAAGGGCACATCCCCTCAGAAACCTGTTTGTATGTTCCACTATTCTCAGCGAGTGCCTTGTCCAAATTTTGATGGAAAAGTGTTAACTTGAAGCAACAAAATCTATGCACATTATCGAGTGATTTGTGTTTTTAAATATTTTTTAACAGACAACGCTTCGTATGTTTTGTCCACTGTTCAATGCAAATCTGGAAGCGAAGCGGGGTGGGGGGTGGAGCTGGCTCGAAAATCGTGACGCTGACGGGACAAATTTCACAAGTATCGGGACGATATTTTACAACCTTTACTGTCCAGGGATTACATTTACTGTCCCGTAAATTCTTAGTCAAAAGAAACCAATTT
>JXSR01S073300.1:0-17504 GCA_000969725.1 Ophiothrix spiculata
AAACAACGCGGGTTTGTTACATTATCATTCAAAATCAACACAACACATTTATAAAATATTATTTGTAATTCCATTAAAAGTATCAAGCCTACAATCTGTCAAAATTTGAAAACAGGCGAATCGTTCGAATATCATGAAATTGTAAGGTTTCGGCGAAAAAGGTGTAAATTATTCGAAGTAGTTTATTGATGTAATTTTGACCTTGATAATGGACGTAAAATCACTACTAAACTCTCATGTATAAACTAGAGACTCTATTACATATGTAAGCCAAAAATTGTATTATTCTGATATGTGTAAGTAGGTAAAAAATTGCAGTAAAGATGCCGTTGGCAAAAATGGCACCCATTTAGGGACTGTAGCCTTAAGATTACTTAACAATAATGTAGAGCCATATTTTTTACATAACAAGCATGTAAAAAGTAACATTATTAATTGTAAATCTTACAGAGTTTTAATGTAATTTTATATTTCATCATTTTCTTGCATATATGTTGTGTACAAAATACACAACTTTGGTAACAGTAAATTTAACACAAAATGTTATGTTCCATATTTTTACATGACTTGTGTTATTTTTACCAAATAAAAAATTACATAATTTGTATTTACATATTGTTTTCTCTATGTAGCATTTTCAATTAAACTTAATTATTTATGAAAGTCAACATACTTTCATATTTTATAATGGTACTTATACCTATGTGTCTGAATATGGTTTGTAATATTATTTTTCTACTATTCTATATACATTATCAAAAGCTACTTGGTGACCAACGGATTATAAAATAAATAAACGCTTATACAAATATTCAAGTGGTTCTGAATTTTCATTATCAATTGCAGCTCGTCGTAGAAGGCAACTAAATATAGATGTTTTCATATGAAGGGAAGTGTAGATTAAACAAAATAAGTGATGATAAAAATGAGGTCCTTTATAGCTGTTATAAGCGTAACACTATACATCTGTCCATTTTAGTCTTGTAATGACAGCTTATATGTTGGGTAAACTTTGAATATTTGACCTTTCAAATGTGCATGCATTTTTTTTAAAGAAAAGTGAGAAAATGTGTCATTTCTAATTACTGTCGGGGCCCCGACAGTAACTACAACACAATAGCCTAAGGGGAATTTTTTAAATGTTGAAAAGCTTGTAACTTGAAAATAAATGGTCAGAATCACTTGAAATTTTCAGCGTATATTTACGTTGTACTCTCCTTTCCAATTAGCTAGAAAAGAGGTGATGTTTTTGACACATCAGAATCATGAATTATTGCACCTCTGAGTTCGTCACTGTTGTGGCATTATTAATGATTGGCACAACATTATGTGGTTTTACATCCTATAAGGTCTCGTTCATAAGGACTAGTTTAAGCCAAAGACATTCACGAATTGATCGACATCTTTTGATCAATGTTTTAAAGCCAGTTGCCACAAGTATCACGCTTTTTTAACAGAGCGCTAATCTGATATGCACGTAATGCTAAATTTATCTAGTCTTTTTAAAAGAGCAACATTAGGATCAATCGTGTTCTTATTGACTTTGCGTAACCGATTTTAATTACAATTTACAAAAATGACCGTAATTTTTGTATTGGTTGTCGCACATCTGGATTTTCTTTTTGAAAAACAATGGTCCTTTTTACCTGTACAACTTAAAACACATTTACAGAATGTATTATAATTTTTAAAATGGAGGTATTTTAATAACTTTAAAACTTCGTTTTGATACACCCTGTATTGTAAACCCAGGTTGAAAAGGTGTAGTATGTTACTCCTTGTACTGTCTGGTTTAAATTGAAGCAAGAAATCCGCAAAATTTGTTAATCTGGAATTTACACAATTGACAAATTCCAAATAATAGTTGTTTGTAGCTAGTTAAATATAGTTTAGTTGTTTCATATCTACAGATTGTCCTTTACATGTACTTACAAGTCATTTTTAATTAAAAAACACATGTAAAAATCCTTTTTACTTGTTCCTATATTAAACATTTCTTATAATTACTAGTACCCCACACTTGATCAATCGGTTTCATGGCTTAGTAGGACATTTTTTTATTCGGATTTACCAAACTAATAGGAAAAAGCAAGAACCCGTGGCAACTATAGAGAATGATGCCACCACCTGCGTGTTATTTTAAAAAAGCTAATTTGCTAAATTGCTAACAAGAAGCTTTCCTTTTGTATTTGAATTGGATTTGTAGATGTATTGAGCATCAAATTTCACCGATGGCCCAGAGACTTTGAAAAAAAAAAAAAAAAAAACAATTTTATTTTAATCAGCTTTGACTATTATGTTAAGTACTCGAAGGGAATCAAGTAAATGTTGCAGACACAGCTAGACAGGTTTTCAAAATGTCCCCTAAAGGGTGAAACCAACATACACCCTTTTTCCCTATTTACATCCTATTTTTTTCCCCGATACCGTTTTCACACTAGGGTTTGAAAAAGTACCCTATTTCTTGAAAATGGCTATTTCTTATACCCTAAACAGTGCCACCTAATTCACCCTTCAATCCTATAAAACAACCCTAATTCAACTTTTTCTTGGTAACGCTATGCCGGAAACATTATACTTTATTGCCCCCTGGTTATGTATAACTTGTATTCGTAAGTTGTAGAGATAAAGATATAATTTTGCATCATACCTCAATAAGAATAACGGGTATAATGTACATGACAGCATTTTGTTTAGTTGATTATACCAAAAACAAATGTAATTTCTTGTTTTGTAAGTACGATTATCTCAATTCTACCCATTAAATAATGTATGCCACCTAAACATTGTGTACATTTGGGATTTAAGAGATAGCTTTCAGAGAGAGATGATAAAAGTTATTATAGGTGTTCAAAATATACTCGACATCGAACATTTCTGTTAAAACCATTGCCATAAACTGAAATGTAGAGCAGTTTGAAAAGTTATTCTTGTAATAAGTGTTGAAAAAATTCTTGATCCTTGAAATTTATAAATCTGGAATTTTCTTAAACATATAGTCACTTGACAAGTTCAAATGATTGTTTCTGGTAGTAGTTGTTTATGGCTGGTTAAATTAAGCTTGGTTGTTTTATAACCGCAATGTGTAGGACTCTTCTAACAAGTCCATTTATCAGTTTATATATATTAACAAAAAACACTTTTACAATTCCTCTGTGAATTGCCGTGATACTCTCTATCGTCACAGAGCTTCTAGAAAACACTCCTCCACATTTAACATTTTGTATGATTGGTAGTAGTTGTTTATGGCTGGTTAAATTAAGCTTGGTTGTTTTATAACCGCAATGTGTAGGACTCTTCTTACAAGTCCATTTATCTGTTTATATATTAACAAAAAACACTTTTACAATTCCTCTGTGAATAGCCGTGATACTCTCTATCGTCACAGAGCTTCTAGAAAACACTCCTCCACATTTAACATTTTGTATGATTGTTTCTGGTATAGTAGTTGTTTATTACTGGTTAAATTAAGCTAAGTTGTTTTATAACTACAATGTGTAGAACTCTTCTTACAAGTCCATTTATCAGTTTATATTATATGTAAAAAAACACTTTTACAATTCCTCTGTGAATTGTCATAATACTTATACTATCGTCACAGAGCTCATAGAAAACCCTCCTCCACGTGTAACATTTTGTAAAATAACGGCATCTAAGATATAAAAGAAATGTAAACTCCCAACAAAATTACTATATATATGTTTACCTGTCTACACTTCTGCTTGCACGTCAAGTAAAGCACTTTGACATGATAAAGAGATTCTTTCATTTGGATTTTCCATTCGTAATGAATCACACTTTGAATGTCAAATGTTAATGCACTTACCAGAAAACATGGTAGATATAGATATCATACTATCAATCAATGTCATATTGAAGCTCCATAACGACAGGAAAAGAATAATGAAATTAATTAAGTTCATCTTTATCCTACACAAGACATTAAAGAAATGAAAATACTTAATATTTAGCAAATTTTGCTATTATTACCATCAAGGTAAGACTTTCAATATACCATCTAATTTACATGTTCCGTCTTTTTGAGAGAATACCAGTGTGTTATGATTTTTGTGTAGTTTCATGTTTCTTAATAAATTGTAATTCTAACACACCTAATTGTATATGGTACATACTTATATTTTTTTAAATTATAAAACACCGTTAGTTTTAATTTTATGTTATAAAAATGAGAAAAAAATAACACGGATCAATATCAATTTTCCTCCCAATTTAACAAACTATTAGAGAAAAAGCTGATACCTGTCAAGGAGCAGGTGAAACGTTGAGTCAAACTCATGCTTCAGTTATTGGCAATTATCGAAAACAAAAGCACCATCTGCATGGTATTCTGAAGGAAGATAATTTGCTAAATTGCTAACAAGAAGCTTTCTTTGTTTCCTTTTATCTCAATTTGGATTACATTTTTTATGTGTTAAATGTATGGAGGATTCAATTCAAACGCTAGCCCCGACATTAAAAATTGATATTACAATAAGATTGTTAAAAAATAATCTAATATGATTTAATTTGGCTATGGCTATAATGTCATGTACAGCTTGTACAGGTTGTAACAGAAAAAATTATACATTCTTGTCAGCAATATCATGAGGAAACCAAAAATGTTGAATTCACAAACTTTCTTTTATTTGAAAGGCTATCTAATTGGCTACCAGTAGCAGCTTAAGTGACAACTACTTGGGCCGATTTCACCACTTTCCAGCCCAAATAGTTTTTAATGATTCGATGAAGATTAACAATGCAGTGAGATAAAATTGACAAAAGACACACTTAATGTTTAAGAACATTTAATTTTTTTTTTCATATGATAAGAATAATTCATAAATTAATTTATGATAATTTAGATAAAAGTTATGCTTTAATTGGTTAAAATATTGCTCATGTTCCAGAGTAACCATAAACAGTTGAAGCAAAGACCAAATATCTTTGGTGGGGGGTGGAAACGGGAAAGCAAAGAGTTCATTGCAATAATCTTTTTGCAATTTTCTTACACAGTTTAATATTCAAAGTAAAATATGGAAATGAAAATTAACTTACTAGCTTAATTGATAAAACTTGATTTTTAAAGAAGTTAAGTTCAGAAAAATTGTGTTTTTTTACCTGTATTAAAATCTGTGTAGTCTTAAAGTGCTTGTGTGCTGATTCTGCCATTTAGGTGATATGTTGTCTCACCAACTAGGATATCTCTTAAAAATTGTTCTGGCGTCCCGTCAAACATTAAGAATACAAAAGTTTACGGGCAAGGTCATCATTAAGATACATGTATCCTATATTGCCTTTGTTAGATGGAACACTAAAATCAGCATCGTAACCCTGTTGAAAATCGTATGGCTAATTTGGGGCATTATGTGCTATTATTTTGCTACCGGTAAATGAATCGGATGAACTGGCCCAGGTGGTTTGAAGGTAGGGTCAGTATAATTGCCATAACTCTGCTTTTATACTAGCAATTTGGATGAAACAAAGTGCATTTTGCAGCTAAAGAAGTTGGCCTCTGATATTAATAAATGTTATTGTTATACAAAGTGTAACTTTATTCTTTCAGCGTATATAACAATGTATATTTTTTCAGTTACAACCTGTATTTATTTAATATTTAAATAGAATGTGTAATTGCCCAACAAATTGCATACAGCTACAGAGATATCATTTTCAGAAATAAAGATGTACTTTTGCATCATACTTCGTGCAGTAAGATTAAAGGGTATAATGCACATGAAAAAATATTGGCTAGATCACACAATATGATCTTGATTTGTCAGGTAAGTGATTATCTGAAATTTAGTATCCAAAACAAATATCACATAATTTCAAATAAATATTGTAAATTGAGTATAAATTGTATAGTTGATCAAAATATATTCGAGAACGAACATTTCTGTTAAAATCATTGTAATATACGTAGTTTTTTAACATAATATTTTTAATCTTTACTGCAGGACATTTCATTAGAACCACCTACACATCCATGTGATTTATCAAGTACTCAGACTCAACTTCCCGGGTGTAGCATGCATCGGTAACAGTCATAATCGCAGTAATGTACAATTATAGTCGTGACGAAAGTAAAAAAAAAACCTTTCCATTTCCCGTGTGTTCATAACGTTAGAAACGTCGAGCTAAAAATGGGCAAAAGAGGTTTAGGAGTAAGAGTAGAACTCATATGTTTTTGAATAAGATGATATCTTTAATATTAACACTTTCAAAACAAACGATAAATATCATTATTAAAATGTATTTAATGATATAATTATAAATGCAAAAAGGATTATTTACTGATCACATCTCTCTAATTAGTTATCAAGTTATCTACAAAGCAAAGAATCTGATACATGTGTTCGAAGAAAAAAAAATTATAGGATCTATGAATGATTGTATTAGCCGTATTATTAGTTTGTCAAGTACAATCTTGCAGATTACGTCTTTATTGTAAACCTTATATATGAATAATAATAAAATATTTCATGCCGTGTAAGACAGTATACAATGAAAATTTAAACGCACTGAACATACTGAAGTGATTATTGTCACTTATTTTCATTTTCAAGTTTATACAACATTATATAACGCTACAGGGAACACTTATATGCATCTCATTCTGCGTTTTCTTTACTTTACTTTGTTTTTCGAATAGAAAGCGTTCTCCTCAATAATCTACACAAAATGGGAGAAATTATATTGATTTACTAAATAGGTGAAATTCTTGTACCAAAATTGGTGATATGAAAACTATTGAAACACCCTTGAAAAAGAATTTCAATGTCTGAGTATTTGGTTCGTAGACTTAAAAGCATTCGTAAGTCATAGATATTTTAGCTGACAAACACTAATGTAATGATGAGTTGTGAAGTTGTCTAGAGTTAATGATTGGAGGATCAGTCTAAAAATCTTCAAGTAACAAAAAACCTTTGACATTTTGCATATAAACGACACAAACAAGGGGAAATAATGTGGAATTTGTGTCAGTGACTGAAAATTGAGGCAATGGCAGGTAGGTTTGTGTCAGGGGGGGGGGCACTCCCTAAAAACATGTGACCGGGATCTGCGGCCACATTGACCCCCATTTTCAAGCCTCCTCTCACCGAAATGACCCCTTTTATTTTTCATAGGTTGCTCTCACTGAATGACCCCCATTTTCCGAAGAAGAAAACTGTCTCACTGAATGACCCTTGTTTTTTATAAGTACATTTTCTCAAGCGCTGTCGCCAAATGACATCCTCCCCCCCCCAATTTTCCGAAGAAAATGATCTCACTGAATCATCCTTGTTTTCATAAGTGACTTTTACCATGTGTTTTCTAATACTTTTGGCTCTATGTGGATCATACCTAATAGGTTTTAATGCCCCAATAATTATTTCATGCTTTTTATAGTTGTTTAAACACCTCACTGAAAGACCTCAGGTTTTGCGATAAATTTTAGCGCCTCACTTAATGACCCCCTTTTTCAATGCAATGAGACTGTCCCCACCAAATGACCCCCTTTTTTGAGAGCTCCTCACCGAAAGACCCTTTTTCTTTATTAAGCCTGTCACCGAAAGACCTCGCTCTTCTGAGGTCCGTGCCGCACACCCCCGTCACTTTCAAATTCGACTGTCACTTTCAAATCAGAACGCCGCCCCCCGGGGGCTTGTGGCGGTGAACGCCCTGGTGCTCCTTGTAGCTGTTTCAGCTTCTATTTTCGAATGAACACCTCAAAAAAAGCCCACAGAGTACAGTATAAAGTAATGCGTGATACGTTTGTAATTTGTTAGTAGAAAAGTAAGACAAATATCTTATGACATTTCAATTGTCTAGTATTAAAATCCTTTTCGCAGAAACTTCTATCTGTACTAATCTAAAAATCTTTCAATTTGAGTAAATATTTGTAGGGATTCAAATACGTATATAAATACTATAAAAGTACGTCAATTTTTTTACTGCGATTTATTTAGAAATCTACTAAAGATAGAATATTAAATAACACATTCCGATTGCTGAATAAGGAGTTGACCAGACCTGCGTAGTTTATATAGATTAACGTATTATATAAAACATTATTATGTTCTATTGTATTTATAACCTTACTAAGCTTACAAAAATGTTATGTATTAGTCAAACCGCTACCAAAGAAGATTTATATTTGGTCTGTCATTGCAAGAGTCTACTAAAAGAGCTTTATAAGTCTGACTAGAACGGAGTACCGCATTATGCATGACAATGAAATGATGTATTTGCTGTTTTATTGCTTGCAGCAACTCAATCATTTCACATACTCCTTTTTTGCATTTTATTTCAAGATGTTTTTGTATTACAAAGTTTATAGTTTGATATTCTATTGGATTTGATTGATAGGATCGTCACAATTTGAGATGTTACTTTCAAGCTGGTGAGCAGACAAAAGTCGCATCATTCAGACATCATTGAAGAGCTTAATGCATTTAATATCTTCTCTGCAAATAATAATAATATAACATAAATTTTTTTGAAATTCGAACATTATATAAGGAGATGTTCGCATGATTTGTTTCCGATTTTTGAAATAATTAACCGATTGTATATTAGGGATGTCCCAAAATTAACTGAACGTTCCAACTTAAGATATATGTACAAATATAAACACAATTAAGTTATTTCCTCCTGCAGAGGAGCATCGGAGAGGAATCTCCGTAACTCTGGACCATCGGCTTAAAGGCCGATCCCATTTCACGCGTAAGACGAAGGGAATTATGTCATCATTTTTTTTCTCAATATTTCGATGTGAAAAACACACATCCTCGTCAGGAGAACTCCTAAGATGAACTGGCGGAGTTTGCTCTCACGGTTGACCTATGTTGACCTTTAGGTCGGATGAGAGCATTATATAAAGTAAGTAGTTCCAGGCCTTAGTCACGGTTGAGTTCTAGGGAAAGTTTTCTAATATGAATGGCGTCCCGCACCAATCGGGGGAATTCTCTATCCTCATGATCAAGAACTTTGACGCCGTACCAGTCAATTCTGTGAGTAGTAGCAGAACTTTGTTCAGAAACAGCGGATGAAACTCTGCTGGGGGCAACTGATTTATGTTCTTTAAGTCGTGTTCCCAATTGTCTACCAGTTTGTCCAATATATGACTGGTACCGGATCTTTGGGTGATCTTAGAGTTGTGGTACATAATTCACATTAGAAAACTTTCACCAGAATTCAATCGTGACCAAGGCCTGGAACTACCTACTTTATATAATGCTCTCATCCGACCTAAAGGTCAACATAGGTAAACCGTGAGAGCAAACTCCGCCTGTTCGTCTTAGGAGTTATCCTGACGAGGATGTGTGTTTTTCACATCGAAATATTGAGGTAAATATTTCTCTATATCATTGTGTTGAAAGACTTTTTAAAATATATTTGCTGTTTTCAACCAACACATGTGAATATTCATTTGGAAATTATGTCATGTTTACTGCAATTTTTGTCCACTTACACTTGTTAAATATCCAAATTTTACGTCCATATTCAAAACGGCGTTAGTTTACTTCAAATTTTTTTTTCAAGTTTTGAAATATTTTAGGCTCTTCCCCTGGCACCTTACAGCAGTTAACATGCATAATTGTATACCCATATAACGGATGTTATTAATCCCAACCTCCTCGGCAAGTTAAAAATGGTGGGTTTCCACCTGGATTTAAACTTGGTACCCTTTGCACCCAAATCCCATTATCACTATGCCAAGTCACTGATCACGCACTGGTAGCGATCTCGTGATCATACTTATAACTCAAGTCTATGACGTATTCAGACTTTAAGCCATTTGTCTAACTTTGTGAATTGGAATTTCTTGTTGTTTGGTAGGGTTAGAGTTATTGTTAGACTTTGCAAACAGATAATAAAAACAGCAAAAGGGGAAAACATTTACCGACAGCTGATAATTATTTGTTAATCATAAACATGCATTAAGATAATGACGATTATATATATAATAAGTTGATAGGTAAAAATGAACTTGTACACATTTTGTAAGAATTTAAAAGGGACAAAAACGGTAAAAAATAATCATCCCCCAAATCTTAGCAATTTGTAGGATAATTGTTTCAATGATATTAGAAACTAGCATTTACGAAAACTGATTAAATATAAAATAAGATACTCTAAGTGTGAGAAATTATCAAATACTTCAATGTCCCTACGCTTGAAAATAATGGTTAAACGCTCCACACTTTATGGAAGCTTTCACTTCCTGACATCTGATACTTGTACTGCTTGTTGATAGATAAGCGACAGGTCATAAGGAATATCGTTACTTTCAAAACCTCAGCATTATAATCTATTTGGACATTTGAAGTCAATAGTATGGTTAGTTGATTTATAATGACTTAAGTGAGACAGTGAAAACATTACATAACTTTCTTTTCTTGTACTTTGTATATTGTTACGTAATGGCTATCAAAATGGAACTAAAGGTAATGTAATATATTAAACAAAGCAACTTATTTAAATATGACAAAAATCGCATTCAAAATTATTCTGTTTTTTCCTAAAGGTAGTCCATCATGTCCTCTGTAATAACGTGCTGAGAAAAATATTCATATCGTCATGCGATTCTTTCTATCTGTTATGATATACCATTTACTGTATAAATTACATTAGCTCATCCTATCATAGTAGTATTTTTTGAACAGAAGTAACCTTCAAACACTGTCAAATCTTATAAAAATAAATTTTGACATTGATGTAAAATCATTAGCTAAATTAAATATACTGTCATCTTTGAGCGATAGCCCTTCTACTGACAACCAATTATTTAACCAAAATAAAACATAAAGCAAATTATATTGTCTCTGCTGGACTAATATTGAGCTCATGTCATTATTAAATCAGCTACACGAAATTGTTAAAGATGTCTCTTTGGTTACGGTCACTCACCTTATTTTAGTAAATGAATAGGAGCAATGAACTTCATTTTCGTCGAAACCTTTTAATACCCTGACATCGGCCTAAACAAGCATTAAATGCCCGTGTTATTAAGTGTGTTTTAATGTATTTCTAGGATGTTTACTGAGCAATTACAACATTCCTTTTTCAATTACGAGATTGAGGAATGTCATGATCACAGTGAATGTTTCCCTTTTTTTTCATTAATGGGACACAAAATGAAAACGTTCTGTTGCCCATCAAAGAGTTGCTGGGAAAGGTGTATGGTTAAGATGCTTTTCTCCAGTGGTATTCTAGCAAGATCGGCAGTTTCAGTCAAGCGAGAATTTGCAAATGTTCTTAAAACACACTTGTTTTATGGAAGATCATGGTGTTGGACACTTGTCATGTTGGTAAGATCTTCAGGTATGAACTCTACTCGAGGACTTCTCTTCTGAAGTAACACATCGATGAAGTTATATCAAACCACCAATGTACATGAATTACTTTTGGTTGTACTTGATGCTTGGGCTGAGATACTCGGAACTTTCCAATCACCGTACGCTTCTTATGGACGACATAGTAAATATTGACTGATCATAATTTATAACCAACAGTATGTAAGACGACCCTGCTAAATTTCATGTGGCAAATATGGCAAATTCAATTTCCTTAATTCCATATTATTGAATCGTACAGCTTGTATCATTTTTATCTAAAGATATTCCTTTGTAAAAGTAATTTATTGAAGGCAAATTAATCTTATTCGATGGGAAAAAATAATACTTTGTTTAAAAAAAAGCGCCGGCAGGACTCGAACCTGAGACTTTTTTGCGCACAGAAAATCCTGTAACCCAACCACTACACCAGACCAGTAGCCAGGATTTTTGCAAGGGGGGTACGGATTTTCAAAAAGTGGACCTTTTGGAGGAAAAATTTTCGTTTTGGTCGCCCCAAAACTAATTTTAGAGGTTTTGAGAAAGTGACAAGCCAAAAAAAAAAAGTTTTCAGTAGTTTGTTAAGTATTTTGTGTAGTATTTTATTAAAAAACGACCTAAATTTACATGTTTTGATGCTTTAGATGTTCTTTTGGTGGACATTTTGGGAATTTTTTTTTTGGCGGGGTGTGTGCAACGTGCCCACCGCATCCCCCTGGCTACGGGCTTGCACTACACTACGGAGCGCTGTGTCGAGTAGGTGCTATTTTTATCAATTATATATCTAAAAGTAGGCACGCGTTGCTTAATCGTTCGCTTCCGGGGTTACATTGTGTTTTGCGCAGAAATTTGATGTCTTATTTTACTTTATGGGACAAAACGTCACATTTTTTTACGTGAAGCGTGTTTAACCCAAAACTACCGTAAAATATTAGCAAACCTGCTGAAGAAGTGTTGTCGCTTTGTATTGACCAAACTGGCTGAAATGTATTAAGTCAAGAACCGCAGATTTTAAATAAAACGCAAAGACCAAATTTGACCTCACTCAGTGAAAAAAATCACGGTAGAAATTACATAAATATTCCCATATATTTCGCACAATTTCAATTATTTTGGATTTCAGGGTGTTTTTACACAATTTATTCATCTAAATGCAACATTGTTTTGAATTATGATCTATTTGGATGAGTTTATCGCCCTTATTAAATTTGTGTCTCAAATTCATGAATATTCATGAGCATCGTCGAATTGATGGTCTGTGCCGATTTTCTATGCATAAAAAAAAAAATAAACCACTTTTCTCTTACCTGCTTGTTGGCTGCAAATTTAAATGTTAACTTTAGAAGAAAAAAACCCTGCTTTGGTTTAAGATATAAAAAGTAGTATATCTAAAGGGATTTCATTAATCTTCACATTTCGCTCAAGCAACAACAGGTATTAAAATTGCCCGAAGACGAATGTGCTACTTGTCTCAA
Source organism: Ophiothrix spiculata (assembly GCA_000969725.1). Taxonomy (NCBI): domain Eukaryota; kingdom Metazoa; phylum Echinodermata; class Ophiuroidea; order Amphilepidida; family Ophiotrichidae; genus Ophiothrix; species Ophiothrix spiculata. The sequence continues at coordinate 12,794 of JXSR01S073300.1, forward strand.
AATGATAGTGATCACTTAAACTGTGTGGAACACTTTTGTTTTTACTTCGTGAAATGTATGTCCCATAAGAAACATGTGACTATCTTCTGACAAAGAGACCCTCGGAACCGGACTTGCAAACGTTACACCATATATTAAGTATTGATAAGATATTCGTTTTTAGTTTACTTGAAAATGGTTTCAAATCTCTTTTTAGATAAATAAAAATTCACATTTTCAAGTCACACTTGAAACTTTGACGCGTGATAAAAAACATTTTATGAGATAAGTAATGTTTAGTTAATGATGTAAATCTAAGCTTACCAGAATTGAAAGTAGCGTTAATTCCCCTATAACAGGAATGATCGAAATAGTACTCCGAGTGATGTATTACTATATTTTTTTCTTCAAATAGAATATTATGCTTTTAATGATATACAAATATATACTGACTTGAAGATCTCTGGTTAAAACTATGAACCTGAAGTGACTAAAATTGCTATTTTACTGAGGGGCGCAGCCCCGAAGTGAAATAGCAAAATTTTAGTCACTGAAGGTTCATAGTTTTAATCCAGAGATCTGAAAAAGTCAGTATATATTTGTTTTATATACCGCATTAATACATTTTTGTTTTTACGTAAATTTTATGTGCAAAAATTGTTAATTTAGTAAAAAAATATTTCTAAAAAATACCCTCATACAATGCTTGCAAAGAATGTCTAAGTAGGTAACTGCGCGCAATAGCTTGTGCAAATTAGTGCGATGCACGAGTGATTTCGTGCGTAAAAGTTGCTTCGCGTATAAGGTAAATAGTATTTTCAAAAGTGCTAAATAGTACTTTTCAAAAGTACTATTTAGCGCTATATAGTACTTATAAAAGTACTATTTAGGGCTTTCCTTGATCTGGTTATAGCTATTTGAAATCATGTGATCATGTTTTAACCAATCAACTCTGTTAAATTTATTAATGCGGTATATAATATTAAATATTACTATGGAGAAAAGAGACATAACATAGATTAATTAATGCATCGCCCGGCAGACAGATATTATTAAAAGTACAAATATTTTAAAACCTGAGGAGATATGTATATATATCTCAATATCAGCATTAAAAACCTTTCATCATTTTTTTTTTGATCGTCTATAATTGTTGATCAGAACGAAATATACAAATTATCTTTATATGAATTGGTTGGTGTCCAAAATTGTCACAAAAACGTTAATGTGATTAATCCGCATGCTTGAAGAAATCATGGACAGAACGCTTAACGCACTCTTAACGAACGGTGCTCCACCACTTAAATACCCTGCCCCTCAGACAAACCTACAGCTATAATAACCATGTTTGGCGAAGTATAGATCAGTCACGGTAACGGTCTATCTCTCATTTTTGCAAAATCAGTTATTAATAATTTCAAGCAATCTCTTAAAACATTAATATGAAGATCAGGAACCAAAATTGTTGGTATCATTTACATTTTTGTCATTTTGAATTTGAAATGGGAGAAAATCAGACATTTTGTTTTGTTTTGTTTTTAAATGACAACAACATAATATCATCTACCTGTGAACCACCCATTTAATATGCATTTATAAAGACCTAAACAGAAAATGCAGTACCGAAATCAAATGCTGCGGATTGTAACAATACAATATTTAAAGACAGCGTCGTGAACTGGAGCTTAATAAAGACACAGCTTGATAGCGCCAAGCAGAAATAAAATGCGATGAAAATTCTAAAGTAATTAGTCCATGAAATAAATTTGAATTGAAGTGAAGATTCCTAGCAATAATAAACATTCGTTTGTTCTTTTTGTTTTTAACATTTTACACCTTCAGGGATCTTGGTATAAATAACATATTGGAAGCAAAACCACATTTGCATCTCTTAGTTGTTTAGAAAATAAAATATGTTACAATAGAAGAAGAAAACAGTAAAAGTGGTCACCACGACAGACATCTCCAAAATAAACATTTCTATAATCTAAAAAGTAAAGATATTATATAATAGATAAGAAATTGAATACAACATCTCTACAATACCTATATGGATGTTAAATTAAAATGTATAATAATCCACACTAAATGTGATCGGATCGCTACACCTTTAAATATTTATATAGAACAAGTACCATATACATTGGTAATTATAGAGTTTTACTTGAAATTGAGACGGGTTTTAATACATCTTTAATTTAAAACACTCAGTGAAAACACAATTATAGTGACAAACAGTATCAAACATTGGACATATAATGCCAGAAATTGCCGATGGCTGCTTTACTTAAAGAATTGCTGATTACTATATATAGTTGTCACATGTCGTTCATATGAACGTATTTTATCTACGGAGGATGCGGATAAATAAAGAATGTGCAAACAATTATTACAGATAACCACGTATGAAAATAACGACCGATATTCTAATCAATCGTTTAATGGCTTAGAATCCAATTTAGTATTGTTCAAATACTCACTGTAATATGACGTCAACGTAGCGATATATTCTATTTCAGAGCAATTTCCGGATTAAGCCGATCATTGACGACCGCACCAGATGAATTTTTGAGCTTCCAACTGTACTATAGTGTAAAACGAAGACTATCCACTCCTACAGACAGTAAAAACACATTTTACTGAACATAAATATCTGTTCAGATGCGAAATTAATTGCAATTTGGATAATTCTGGCTCCTGAAAATGTGGGTAGTTTGAATATTTTTTATTTTTCATACCAAATGAAACAAAGAGACACGTAATTTGAAACTAAAATATTATTTTTTGGCTAGTTTTGTCATACAATCCGCTAGTTTTCTAGTGTGCATTAAATATCAATACAGACAACTGTCATAGTGAGAAGTTCCAACTTATCTCTAAATTTGCCAACTTCAGAGATAAAAAAAGGGTATTTTATCGTATTTAGTCGGATTTCTACACAATATTACCATTTCTGACCTAGGCCAGAGCGATATCACGCCTTCACCATGTTCACGGTACTGAATGAGCAATTCCCATCATATTAAGGAATAATATTATTTCTAAAACTGTGTTTTAATAATGTTTAAAATTATTTGGAGATCAAAAAGAAACAATTATTTTTTCGAAAGAGTGCCATGCCGGCTCGAACCAACGCCAAAAAGCATAGTTTAGTTTTCTAGTCCAACGCCTTAACCACAATGCCACTGAAGCATCTGATAAGCGGGGTGACATTTTCGTATTTATCCATTTGATTGTTAACCGATTATCACATTTGTAATATGGATTGCATCATCTCGCCCATGTGCAAATTAGGTCATGGGTCGAATCTGCAATATGGCTAGATTCACTAGTCGCCTAATGGGGTCCCCCCTCATTTCCTGTTGTTTGGGCAATCACAGAAAAGAACGTGTGGCGCAGACTTTGTAAGACTGATGGACTGAGCCTATATTCGTTGTTTCTCCATTTTACTCCAGTAAACAATAGGAGTATTTTGGCACGCTATCAATAGCCAAATTTCGCTGTGTGTAGTCAAATATGATTTGGATATTACAAAACCCGTGTAAGGCTTTTGAATTCATTCCAATCTATTTTAGAATTAACAAATTGTTCATATAACAACAATAAAAATAAAAGCAATATTCAAGATTGACCAGAAAAGACTCTTTTTGTCTAGTTAAATTAAAATCATTAAAGTGTACTTGCTGATTTGGTACCTATACGTCGTCATAAATAAAATCAAACAATAATCGCTTGCTATGATTTGCGAAACAGTTCTAGGGTTTTGTTAATTCTTGCATTGATGGTACCTCGACGTCTTAACCACTTCGTATATTTACACATTAGCTGTTGAACGGACACAAGGCATCTGACATTCAGCTCTGATTAGTGTTAAGAGGAAATCTCGGCCACCCTTAAGAATTACTCTCATTCTTTAATCAGGTAGAAAAGAAGATACACAATACACAAGGCACTGAGAGGCTGATGTTTCAAACATCATACAACTTGATCGATCATTTGCAACAGTGATAGAATAATCGTAGGTCGCTCAAGTTCTCTTAGTATAAGACATTTAAATCCTTTTTATCTAAAAGAAAGTGATACTTAAGATTGATAAGCACGCGTTGAGCAATACAGTTACAATGAATAGGCGCTTTCTATTCATTTTATCAATTAAACTAGGAATATAAACAAGGGGAAAATGTACCCCTTGTCTGTAAAAGCTAAAACACCTTTTAACTGTAGCTTGATAAAACGATAGTCTCATGGCATCCTTTACTCAGCTCAGGAGGAGGTAGGTAATGTACTTAAATTATTAAGACTAATCATCTGAGACAATGTGTAGGCCTTTTTGAACCTTTGTTTCGTGTAAGTGTCAGAAAAAACAACATACTAGCTTTGAATCAATAACTATTGTATTAATAATGTTGTCATATAAATAATAAGAATACCGTGAGAAGAATGCGTTACCAAGCAAAAACAGAACAAGAGCAGAGCCAAGTTAAGAACGTAAACCTCACCTCAAATCAGGCTATTGATTTTCGGTCTAATTTCATTGAATAACAAAGTCTGCCAGAAATTTGGTGTTATTCCTTTAACTATCTGACACGTAAAGCAAAAATCGCGTTGCCAATTTGAACAACTCAATATTTTCTTTCTTCACATTATTCCAAAGAGGCCTTGACAGTAGTCAACGTGGTTCTATGGTATTTTTTCCAGCACATGTGTACTCTATGTAGAGCTTATAATGTAT
>JXSR01S073300.1:46250-57170 GCA_000969725.1 Ophiothrix spiculata
TTTTATTTTATCTATGAGATATTTCATATTTTCATAGGAATACTAAATCAAAAAGAACACCATGGCATCGTATACAAAACGTTTCTCAAAGATGCATTTCTTCAAGGTTTCTTCAATATAAAATCACGTTCTTATTTCATAAAGGTTATGTGTATTAAAGTTTACTCAAGGTTATTTTTATAGATAGATCAAAGATAGATCAAAATCTAAATAAACGGTTCTAAATATTATAGTTTTACCATGTTGTTTGCTTATAAAAAAGGGAAAATGGTCCTTCAAATATTTCTTGTGAGCTTTATGTCCATACCATGTAGATATATGTTTTGTTCACAATGGCGACGAATTTTAAAGGTGACAACCACCCCGTATTCTCCAACTTTGACGATTTATCTAACCCTCATGTAATTTTTTTCTTCTGATGACTGCAAAGATGTAAAAAATACTTTTGGGGCAATCCGTAAGTAAAAGGGGTTGCAACCTCTTCATTAGTAAGATAAGGGTTATAAGATAAATAGGCGAACCAGTATTACAACATTTGCTAATATATAGTAAAGACCAGTAAGCATTTCAGAAAAGATGTGTTACCGTCTTAAACATTCTGTTTGATAGTAAAAACTTTATGCTACAAGAAGAAATATTAGTATCCTGTAATTAATTTAGGTCCACGCCACATTAATATATATACATTTCTTAAATGACGTATTTTAGGTTTTACCTATACCCTTTGATTTTGATGGCTTGCCGTATTCCCATGTTAGATTGTGTCCCTTGAATTCTTTCATCAAAATGATCGTCAGAGATAAGATATTATCTAGGTTTCCGATGCCACCTTGTTTTAAGCTTTCGCGATAAACCTTTAAGGTCAGATTCCTTTTATCCGTTTGCGGTGCGGTTGTGGTGCGTTTAGCACTGTAACGGTACTAACCTTCAGGGGCTGATAGGAAGACGTAAGGAAATGATAATGTTGTACTAAAACAGCATGATTACTAGGTTTTATTTACACTCAGTAATTTCTCTCTTCAGATGCATGGTTTTTGATCAGGTGATATGAGTTAAAAATTAGTAAATGATCATGACAGTCACACCAGCATAAATCGATTGGGCAAATAATAGAAAAAATCTCTCTTGAGGGATTTAAAAATAAAAGGGGAAAAACAACCTCTTAACATCTCCAGCGCCGTTTTTAGAATGTTAGTTGAAAAAACACTATATTTTAGATCGAGGATAGATAAAGTTCGGATCCATTTCAGTGTGAAATGTGATTTATTTATTAGCAGCATGTGAAACAACAACCAACAGTGATTTGAGGAGTTAAACGTATTGAAGCAAATAATCTTCTGAGTATTTGTTGCTCTATGTGATCATTATCAGCACCACTCTACGTTCTGCAATGAAATGCAAATATTAGACAAGATCTGATTTGTCCATAGGCGTATTATTTGAGGTTTCTAAATATAACGTCTTTCAACGATGTTTTAGAATAATTCAAGAGACTATAAGCATGATCAGTATGATCATCAAATAAAATTAACATTTGTACTGCATGCTAACAAAACATTTGGATGGTGCAAAATGGTTATACTGTAATGTTAAGTCATTTAGATGAAATTGATTTACATTACTTAATTACAAATTTTTAGTTTAAATGAAATTTTGAATGATTGAAAGTTCATGTATCATGTTACTTTTACTTGCACTTAAGTCATACTCATTTGCGGGGGGAAAGTACGTTACTCAATTTTACGTTATTGCAAGTTTATTTTGTACCATAACCTTTTAACAAAGTGCTTAAAGTTAATGAAAGTATTCATTACCGAAAAAGGAATTTTCACAACGAACATGATGGTGATGTTGATTTTTGACCAAAAATCACAGTTTTTGAGAAAATCACAAAAAACACATTTTTTGGCAATTGGGGCTTCCATCCAAGCTACAAATAACAATTTAAAAACATTTGGAATAAAAAAAAATAATTGTGTGATTTTCATTCCAAATAAGGTCAAAATTTCACTTTTTCCCATTTTAAGGCATTTTTGACCTTATTTGGCATGAAATTCAAACAATTGGTCAAATTTTCAAAAATAAAAATGACGCAACATCTGAATGGGTGTTTTAAATTACAATTCCCATTTAGAAGTAATTTGTTAAAAAAAAAATATTTTTAGCTTGGATGCTAGCCCAAATGGCCAAAAAATGTGTTTTTTATGATTTTCTCAAAAAATGTGACTTTTGGTCAAAAATCACCATCACCATCATGTTTCTTGTTAAAATTCCTTTCTGAAAATATATACTTTTATGAACTTTAAGCACTTTGTTAAAAAGCACTTTGGTACAAAATAAACTTGCAAAAACGTAAAATTGAGTAACAAGCTGTCCCCTTTTAAGGGGGGACAGCTTAACTTACTTAACTTAAAAAGAAAATTGAGTAACAAGCTGTTCCCCCTTTTAAGGGGGGACAGCTTAACTTTCTGAACTTAAAAGTTACAAGATGCAATAAATTAGTATATATAGCTAAGATTTGGAGATTATTCAGATAAGCACTATAAAGAAAATAAAACAGTTAATTATTGTAAATAAATTGTATGCCATTTACTTTCATGACTAAGGAGCTCTAAGAATAATAGTATAATTCAAATCAATGTGTTTCAATTGGCTCTTCAAAGTCAAGTATTAAGTGCAGCTCAATGACCTTCTTATAGGTAATAAATCAACGATATCTTCCAAGTCACCGAGGGACGTTCTACTGACACCAGTAGCTGGCTACAGTTTACATCATTCTATAATACCGATTTCAGGTATGGTTGTATAATCCTAAGAGCTGAAACCTTTATCAAGATTACCAATGACGTCAAACTATATTAAAGCTTAACAAAATGTTTATATTAAAGAAATTTGATTCGGCAGAGATTACACACATGCCTCGGAGCTTTTTGTTCAAAAATATATTAGCTATATACATGTATATAGTAGATGTACAACCCATTCAGCAATGGACAAAACTATACTTTTCTTTGAAGTCGATCTTGAAATGTGTAGGAGAATTACTACATGTCGCATAAAAGATTATTGTAAAAATAAAATAAACAATTTATTATTCAAATGTACATAGATTTATGTAAATCAAATAATGGGGTTTTTTTTCACTTCTGAAAATAAACAGTATACCTACGATCAGTAAAATATGTCAATGATGTAATCACTCGTTATTAATTTGAAAACCTATATGAAACCCAAATTAAAAAAGCCATAAACGACAGAACAAGACGTTGTGTAGGAATGGGCTGAGTAGCCAATAGGGCTTGTATAAAGTCTATCACTTAATTAACAATAAAGGGCAAAATGAGGGACCAAGAGGTAGCTAACATATTTAAGGACAAGACCAGGGCATGCTCCAAGCCAGATACTTACACGTGTAAGTTTAATAGACTTATTTTTGTATGTCGGAAAGATGTAACGAATCAAGATTTCGTGAATTCCTGAAGTGAATATTACAACATTTAAGTTAACGAAATAGGTTTTTTTTTACTGGAAACAAAAGTTTCATTAAACATTTTATTTTACACACTCAAGATAAACATCGATCTTTCTTTAGACTATTGAGATACTTGAACGTCGTTGACCTTGAAAACAGGTTTAAAGCTAGAGGCATCCACTTTTGTAAATATCAACATCTTTTCAATATTTACTTAGGCCTACCTAGTTCAATGCAACAGGCAATGAGTAGCTGACTTCTGCACTGGGAAGCGCATTTTGTTACGAATTTATAAATGTACAACTTCTCCACAATAATAAACATTTCGAAAAAAATAGTGACATTAAGGTTCCAACCCGTATCTACAAACTTACAACAAATGTATACACATTGCTACCAATTAGTTCGTTCATGGACTAAAATATTGCATTGACAAGATGAATAGATTTATTCATTTTTTATCATATATAATGTCAAATGTTAAAACTTATGCATTTATCAAGAAAGACGGTATTAATATATTTTGTAATATCAATCAACGTCATATTTAAGCTGTGCATCGACAGATAATGGAAATGAAATACATGAAAATTATGTCCATCCAAAATGTTATCTTTGTACTCGGTAAATTGTAGATTTATTATATTCAAGGCGTTACTTTGACGTTAACCCTAAAACTAATTGTAGTTTTATTTTATATTTTCCTATTCGAGATAATTGAAATGTGCCCTCTTTCCCTTTCCTTAATGTTTTTATACTGTTGTTATCATTAATTTTATAACGTTAGTATAGTGGGACGATATATGTTTTTAGCTGTCTACAAAATGTCTTAAAACTTATTTTTTGCTTGTCGCAGAAGATAATTTTGTTATAGTTCTTGTTCTCCTATGACAGATTTGTAAACATGTTTTTCTGTATCCTTTAAAACCAAAATCCGAAAATTTGATAAAACTCTGAACAAAATATAGGCAATTCAAAAAATTGTGATTTTTGCACATTTTGGGGTAAAAAAGGAGAAGTAGGCAAAATAATCAAAATCCATCTAACAGAAATTTTCACCATGTAGTAATAAACTGTCTGAATGCACAATTTCCAAATTAATGTCAAGATTGTCAAAAATATAGGTATTTATAGATTTTCCTGGTTTTTGTTTTTGTTTAAAATATGCTAATTATATGCAAATGATGACATTCGAAATTAAATTGTAAACATAATTTACATCTTTTAAGTGTAATGTTGAAATATTATGCAAGAAAAAGAGTTTCATTGAAACACAAATGAGTAGTGTAGTTTATATTTTTGCATTGACCAGTAGGTTAGGAAAATAAGACATGTTCCACTGTATCCGTCATGATATGCATGAAGTGTCAGAAAAATATGTGCTTGACAACACACGAAACTGACTGGTTGAAAACCAAAACAGGTCAAATCTCCATGTTGTATTTTTAGACGTATTTTTAAGTCAAACTTTGTCACGAAAATTGCTTATTTTCTAAATTAAGCATCTCTAGAACCCTACAAAAAACCTATGAATGCTTCACGGAGTACGATGAGAAATGTTTATTGTCATTTAAAAACTAACTGATAACTCGACATTTGATGTCATTTTCGTCGACGGAAACTAGGTGTGCAAAAATACGGTCAGTACCCCATATATTCATTATCGCCAAGAACATTTAAATGCATTGTAAATTTTGAATGACGTGCATAATTCCATTGTTAATCTTTGGAGTTCAACCTACCAAAATTTGAACGAAATCGTGGCATTTGAAGTGCTTGAAATTATGAGATTTCGGCAAAAGATGTTAACTTTTCAAAGGAGTCTGTTGTACCCATTTTGAACTTTATCATGGACGTCAAATCATGAGTTAAGATTCATGTGCAAACTGGAGACTCTATTTCATATGCACGCCAAAAACTGTGATGATCGGACATGTGTAAGTAGGCTTAAACGTGTAGTAAACTTGAAGGTAATAGGTGATTGCTACCTCAAAAAAAATAAGTCTCCAGAAAATGTTAGAAACACCAATATGCCGAGACACTATAAATAATATTGTAATACAAACTTTGTAAAAAATAATCCAATATTATCTGAATTAGCTATCGTGGTTATTTTGTCAGGTATAGTCTACATCCTTTTACATTACTAAAATATAGACAGATGTAACAGATTTTGGAATAATTATTTAATTCCGTGTCATAATTCATGCAGTGAAAATCAAGAATACAGTGCATATGAAACTATGAAACTTTCGGATGGTTCGATTAATTAAAAAAAGAAAAAAAAAGAAACACGATATGTTTTCTCTTCTGTTTGGGTAATATCAAATGTTGCTCTTTTTAAAGATTTATGTTACTAAACATCACTTAAAAAAAACCTTTTTAATTGTTGAAAATGAATCTAACATTTTTTATTATTGTTTTTTTATCATTTGTATAATTATCAAAATAAAAATCTTTCAGGGAAAAAGTATTTAAACAAATCTTTTGTTCCAGAAATGTGTTTAAAATATATCGTATAACTAATGATTTTAATACTGTACATTCGTGAACAACACTTGCATTAACAAGGTAAAATGTCAAATGTTGAACTTAATACACCTACATGTAACAAGAAATGCGATGGTAATAGACATTATAATATCAATCAACGTCACATTGAAGCTACATTAGTGGCAGGTAAATGAAAATACATTTAGTTATGTCCATCGATTATATTTTTCCAGAGGAGAATTCTTCTTCAAAAGAAATGCATTTGTTGAAATCTTGTATTATCACATTGTTACATTAAATTCAAGACTTAAATCAATTATGAGTTTATACATCGATATTATCATAACTTATCTAGGGACGATATTTATGAAGTGTTTTAACAATTTGCAATAATAAAACTTGTATATGGCTTGAAGATCTTACAAATTTTTTGTACAATACTTGTTCCCTCACACATTGTTAGTTATTTTACATATTCAGGAAAAATAGTTTAATTTTTCCCGGGGGCACTCCCATATGTCGGTGAATGGTGTCTGCAAACCAATACACCCCCTTCTCCTTTTACCGCTAAGCTAGCTGACACCCAATTGTTAAAATCAAGATTTTTTAACAATTTGTAGCTAAAATTGCTGATTTGACAGATTTTTATCGCACGCTACACGCGCCTTACAAAATTTTCCATAATTTTCCTTTTTTTGATTTTTACTCAAATGTTTTTTGATTGAAAAAATAGCTGCACCCCTAAAATGTTAACCTTCTGCCGCCACTTGATTTGCTTGCAGAGGTCAGCAAATGCTGTCACTTTTGAAGTCGAGTGCCTTACGGGTTACTTCCCTCTCAAAAAGTGAAGAGAAACGTATATATCAATTGCAATTTTCCTTCTGATTTAACAAACTACCAGTAAAACAAGAACCCGCCAAGAAACAGGTGAAACATGAAGTCAAAATCATGCCCCAGTTATTGGCAATTATCGAGAAAGATACCACCACCTGCATGTTATTTTGACTTGAGACAATTTGCTAATAGCTTAACAAGCAGCTACCTTTGTTTCCCTTTATCTTAACTCGAATTGGATTGAAAGGTGTATGATGCACTTAGGCTCAGTTTCCATCTCTGCCCCGAGAAAACTCCAGAATTGATATTGCAAATACGATTTTGTAAAACTCCCGGTAAAGTAAAGCAAATATTATCTAAATAAGCTTGTTTGTTTGTTTGTTATTTATTCAGCACATTCCGGAGAACAATAAACAATAATAATAGAGATACAATGGTACAAATTTACAAAAAACAATACAGTATAAAATCAAACACCAAATCCGAAATGTGCACGGATGACCCATTAAGTCTGGCTACCTATGCAGACTTATTTCCAATGGGGTCCGACACAAAAACAAGGACAGAGGTGCCTGATCCAAACAAGGACAATGACAAGGAGGGACAACCAGTGGAAATAAGACTAGACATAAGCTGCCTGCTCATGGGTCAATGCGTTATCACTGAGGTGTTTCTTAACCGCTTGTTTGAAGGTTTGTTTATCGTGAATGAGTTTGATATCTGATGGAAGAGAGTTCCAGTCGAGCGTGGATTGATAAAAGAACGATTTAATGGTCAAACTCTTAACTCTCGGCACCCAAAAATGTAATGCATTGGCTCTTGTGCGGTATGAATGTATTGCAGATGTTTTGGTAAAGAATAATAGATTAAAGTAAGTGGGTCCAGTAGGATAGAAGATATTATGCATATGATTTAGCCGTAATTGTTTGGTTCTGTTTTGAAAATCTAAAAACTTGACAGATTGGAGCTGCGTCTGGCCAACATGGTCTCTAGGAGACATGTCCAGGATGAACCTTACCATTTTGTTTTGGAGAACTTGCAGTTTTTGTTTGTACTTTTTGGTGAGGCCTGTGTACCAGGCTGCAGAACAATAATCCAGATGACATTGGATTAGAGAGGAACAAAGATCTTTGCGAAGTTTCTGATTAAAGAGTTTGGAATGTCTGTACAAAAATTTCAATCTGCCATCAACCATTGGTTCACCCGACAGATGTTGGTCAAGAGTAGCTCCAAGATACTTAACTGAATCAGTGGGTTTGATTAAATGATCATCAAAATGAACTTGGAAGTTAGTGACCTTATTCAACTTTCTTTTTGAGCCGAACAGGATCAATTCAGTTTTTCCTGCATGTAAAGAAAGTTGGTTGTCAATCAACCATCTATTAATGGCCTTCATATCAGTGCTATCGTTGCTATTATGTCATGTGTGACTTTCATTTGCATAAATTTTCATGCAGAAACATATATAGATGTAGTATTTGTTTTTGGAATAACGATTTGATTTTGTGTCATAGTTTGTAAAACGAAACAAATATTATCTAAATTAGCTATCGTTGCTATTAAGTCATGTGTGACTTTCATTTGCATACATTTTCATGCAGAAACAAAGATGTAGTATTTGTCTATGGAATAACGATTTTATGTTGTGTCATAGTTCATTCAATGAAAATAAACAATAAAAGTGCATGAAAAAATGATTTCGGATGATTAAATTTATTTAAAAACACGATATTTTTTCATGCTGTGTCAGGTAAGCGAATATAACACTCTGCCCATTTAAGGACGTACTTATGCCACTAAACTCCACTTAAACCCGCTTTTAATTTGTTTAAAGAAATCTAACAGTATTTTAGAATTAAAGAGATGGACTTTTCATTCTTTTTGCATGCATTTAAAACATTTTCTATTATAGTTGATCTAAATACATTTGAGAACAGATATTTTCGTTAAAAATGTTAATGTAATATAATGATAGAGTTATAAAGAGTGTTCTTGTAGTGCAAGAATCTGCCATCTGCATAACGGAAGAACTTTAATTTAAATACCAAATTGTTATTAACAGTATAAATATCTTTTACCTGATTAAAGCAATCAAACAAATTTTATATAAATTGTTTCCTAGGGTATAGCTATTCATGGGAAAAAGATACAAGGTTTTGATACACATTTCGAGAGCCCGTTGCGTAAAAACAAACATATTTAGAAAACGACAAAATTTACATCAGGTTAATTTCATATATTTTCACAATTTATTTTTAAACATTTTACTGGATGAAAGTATTAACTTTGTCATTCATCGACAGGTCATAATTTAAGCTAAATATTCCATTTAAAAAGCATTTGATAAATAAGTCAACATGTTGGGGAAATTCTATTCATTTTTATAAATTGATAAAAATAAATTTTTATCAAGGAAACTTCAAGTTAGTATCTGGCAAAAGAGGTATATTAAAGACCAAGAATGACTTTCAAATAAAAATAAACATCTTTAACTTAATAACACTTATAAAAAGAGCAAAATCATTATTATAACAGATAAGCTGAAATATGTCTGACAAATTACACCTTCCTGATACTTTAAGATGACCATTGTACGGTGACGAATATTTCATAATAAAATCGCACTTTATTTGCTAAAAAGTATTTGCTTAAGGTGCGTTTACACTGTGGCGACTTGGGGGTAACGACAAGCAAGGTAGACCTGCGATTTGCAGTTTTGAATTTTACGCCCGTCATCGTTAGTAAAAGTCAGTTAAGTCAGTCAGTAGCTTTCAGTTACAAGTATTTAAAATTTTGTGGTGACAACAAAATAGTCCTGATGCCGTTTAGATTTCGTCGGCCACTGCAAACCTCAGTTTCTGATCTTTCTATTTGTTTAGAGGTCGTCACAATACCGCCCAAATACAGGCTTTGATGTCGGTTACGTGACCCGTAGTCAGCCTCCATACCACAGGTTTTCGCGTTTAGCGCCAAAACGCGATTTTTTTTATCGTCGCTCCATGTAAATGTAAAACAATTCAAATCTATCGAGTCGTTTTCGTGTTAATTAGCATAAACTGATTTTTCGATGGCGCTGTTCAAATTGGTTTTGCATATAAAAGCAAAACCGAATAATTTTTTTTCTTAATTTTATTTTGACATTGTAATTGTACTTGCAATGTGCAAATATGAGCAAAATTTAATGCGAAAATTCCTTCGGGAACACGTTTTTTTGAAATTTCGGCAGGAAATTTTTGACGCGACACAAAAATGTTTTTTCGGTGGCCATTTTGAAACGGTTTATCCGATTCTCAATTGTTTCTGTATTTTGGTCCTTTTTACATGCGTAAAATTCATACCGGAAGGGCGTTTTTAAAGGGGGGGGGGGGTCCCTAGGAACCCCCCTTGGGCACCAACGGCTGGGAAATACCTAGGTCACTTGAGTGTTAATGTAAGCTATTGTCGTTGCAAGCCGTCTAACCACGTTGTTTACAATTGCACGTCGTCGAGAAGTCGTCACCCAACGGCAAGCCAAAGTCTAAGTTTGTTAGTAAGTGTCCGTTCCTTTCTGCAGCCTTGAATTACTTATCGTCATAGTGCCGTTGAAGGTAGTTACCGTTCGCAAGCAAATTTTAAATTGTCGCTTGCCGTCCACAATTGTGTAATTTTTGAATACGTTACTCTTCGTTGAGGACAAATCGTCACAGCAGGGTCACAGTGTAAACGCACCTTTAAGTCTGCCTGAAAATCTTTCATAGTAACCCCAATACATGAAAGATCAAAGTTTCTTAATTTGCGCGACGATTTGAAAGAGATACTTTATTGTTTTATGACTTCCAATGAATAATTCCACGCACTAAATACATTGAAGTGATTTGTTTTGCACTTATCAAGGTAACATAAAGATATACAACGTTACAAAGTACACTTTTACTCATTTCGCATTTATTTTTAATTTTTGTTTCGTTTTTCGCCTCTAGACATTTTGAGACATCTAGACATCTCCTATAGCACTTATCTAGCTTACATATCATTATACAACCTATAAAAACACTAACACACGTCTAATACTATTTTTATGTCACTTTATTGAAATATTTTCCCTCTAGACATGATGAGAACCCAGGGATGAGAGATATCAT